>PVJA010004420.1:0-86333 GCA_004027025.1 Myocastor coypus | reverse complement strand
ATTGCTATTTTTATTTTATTTTACTTTTTTCTTGTTTCAGAACCTTTGTTTGTTTATTCACTCATTTTTATGGCCGGCTCAGCCCACCCCGAGGGCAGGGCTGGCGCAGCATGTGGTGCCGGGGATCGAACCGCGGTCCCTGAAGCCGCCCAAGCTTCCCCAAGCAGGCGCTTTAGACCACTGAGCCATCCCGCCGGGCGAACGCATGGCCATAATCAGGAGAAATACACACAAGGGTGAATAAACTTTAAAATACAAAACAAAGAAATACAGAAAGTCATTCCTTAAAGTTCTCCAGACATTTGAAAAGCAATAGATTTCTTGCAATTGAAATAACAGATCCTCTGCCCTGATGTGATGATATGAGCTTGGAGTCTATAAGTGAGAACAGCTGTTGGCAAATGCCTTAGTCTGCTCTGAGACTAGTCCTGTGCAGGGCACTTGTCACTACCAGCTCTTGAACTTTACCACTAGAGAATTGCTACTTTTTAAAACACAGTCAAAGGCACAATCCAAGTCCAGGTAGGTTCTTGCACTATGTCCCAACTGGCTAAATTCAAGCATGTTTTCAGTGGCAGGCAATAATGACTCAATTGGAAAGAAACAAAAAGTTCTAGTTTTTTTTTTTTTTCTGTTTACAGGAACTCCAAGTTTTACAGCCATGTACATTTTATAATTCATTCAGTAGATCAAGGGGCTAGATCCCAGACATAACTTCATAACATTCCAGAGAACAAAGTTTGTCACTTAGAAAATACAAAGTGATTCTAGCATGTAATCAGGCACTGAGAAGGGAACCCCAGATACGCTGCAGACCAAGCTGAGCTCTGTTGGCAGCTGTGCATACACTGGGACAAGCTTCTTACTCAGAGTGACTTGGTCAGTGTGAAGGCCATATGTAGAGATAGATGCCAAATTCCTCTCAGCACCATTGTAAGTACTGAAGACTTCTGGTTGAAGAGTGTGCTAAAATGGGCTGGCCAGGACATTGCATGTTAACAGCTTTAAAATATATTTTTAATAAAATTCCAGGCCCATGTGACCTTGGATTTTGTTTTGTTTTTAATATTGTAAAAATAGTTCTTGGGGCCCGGCGGGATGGCTCAGTAGTCTAAAGCGCCTGGTTGGGAAAGCTTAGGCAGCTTCAGGGACCGCGGTTCGATCCCTGGCATCACATGCTGCGCCAGCCCTGCCCTTGGGGTGGGCTGAGCTGGCCATAAAAATGAGTGAATAAACAAAGGTTCTGAAACAAGAAAAAAAAATAGTTCTTAATTTTTTTCTATGAAATACATTGGGAACTCAAAAAGTCTACATTTTTTGATCATTGAAAAACTTGTTGGGGCTGGGGGACATAGCTCCAGTCTAAGCACCTACCTGGCAAAATCAGGACCTGAATTTGAGCCCCAGTACCACATGCCAAGCCAGCCCCAGAACCTTGGGCACATGGTGCCCACCATGAAAATGGTGTGGTGGCATGTGCCTATAATCCTAGTGCTGAGGAGGCTGAGATAAGAGGATCGCTATGAGTCCAAACTGTATAGTAAGACACTGTATAAAATAAATAAATAAATAAATAAATAAATAAATAAATAAATAAATAAATAAATAAATAAAAAATTTAAAAAAAGAAAATCTTGTTTTGGAGGGTGTAGTGGATTTTTAACTGGTGACCAACTTATCGCACCCAGCTGAATTACACTAGTGTGATGCTGGGTGTGGAAGTGCACCTGAGGGCTGTTGCCAGGATCATAAAGGCAGAACAGGAGAAGCTGCAAAGAACGCTGCTTGGAGAAGCTGTTGGAGCTGCTGGAAGCTGCCGGCTGTCTTGGGCTGTTCTGCTGTAGGAAACTGTCATGCTGGCTTTCCCTGTGAACTTTGGAGAAACTTCCTAGCTCCAGAGGGGAAGATGGTACCCTCCTCAGCCTCGTGGACAAGCGTGGCTTTCCTGATGGGAGCTTGGCTTTCCTCATCATTGGAGGAGCTCAGAACCTCACTGTTGCTGAGGACAGCTGTACTTTTGGGGGAGCTCTGGTGCTTACCTTGAGCATTGCTTCCTGGCTCCAGTACAGATCCCTCTGTCTGCTAGCACAGGTCCTTCATCCTGCTGGCATACATTTTATAGCTTCCACCACTGACCTTTGGGCCTTTCCAGCACAGATCTGTGAAGTTTCCCTGCAAGAGATATTGTTGTGGCCTCTAGGCCTCTAACTGAACTTGTGAGAGGAATTGTTAGGAGTTGTAAGTTTTTAGCTGGACTCATGCAGGACATTAGGATCCAGGTCCTTAGCTGGATCCTTTGGTCTTTAGTGTATGGACAGATTTTCTGCAATCCTGTATATGATGCTTTAAGTAATTATAATCTTATAAAATGTGTCCTGTATTGTACTGTACTCTTGCAGAAACTCCAAACCATGATACACATACAAGGTACAGGTGAAATACACATGCACATGAAGACGTCCTTTCTACAAGCATGATGCTCCAGTTCTGGGGAGTAAGCCCCTAACTGGTAGAAGGAAAGATTAGTCAAAGCAGAGTAAATTGTTATCTTTGAGAAATTTGATCCTATTAAAATGGGAGGGTGAAGTTTTAGGGTTTTTTTTTTTTGTAGTTTAGGACAGGGTCTGCAGAGTCTACAGGATCTCATTACGAAGACCAGACTCAGTGCTCTGCCTGTGTTCAGCCTCCCAAGAGCTGTGATTACAGGCATGTGCCACCATGCCCAGTCTCAGTTGCTGCCTCAGTATGCCCCAGGGGTGGGGCCTGCACTGCTGCATGCGGGGGAGCCCTGCCCAAGCAGGCACTTTCATCTGCTGAGCTATTTGGCTGGCCCTTGAAGGTTAGGTCTTAATGTCGCAGTAGCCAGCAGCAGAGCAGCCAACAGCAGGCCTCACACTTGGCCCAACATTTCTGGTTTCCTAACATTTCAGTGGGTGGGGCTGGGGAGATAGCTCCGAGGCACAAGTGCCTGCTGGGCAAGTGCAAGGTCCTGAGTTCGAACCCTGGTCCCACAAAAAAAAAAAAAAAAAAAAAAACATTTCAGTGGGGCACAACTCAAAGAGAAAAGGCTGGATACAAAAGAAGAGGAAGGCCCCCACGCTCAGGGAACTCACCCCCACTCCGACATGCTTCTCTAGTGCTTTGTCTTCGGAGGGCTCGCTGAGAAGGACTTGGTGCGCTGCTTGTACCTCCGTAGAGGGCCACCCACCAAACCATGGGACTCAGCACTACTTGAAATCAGAAGCACCCTTGCTCCTGAGAACATTCTGACCAAAACCACCAGATAATTGTACAGGAGACTGAGCTGAGGATGCTCCTGACTCCCTGAGGCACACAGCTTGCTTCTCAAAACAAACGACCATTGCCTTACTGGTCAGTAAGAATGGAGTAGACTGAGGCCAGACGGAAAGTCGCAGAGAGAATCCACACTCCGCTGGCTTCGGACAGCACCTCTGCCAAAAACCAAAAGGCCAGGCCCATGTCAATGGCGGGATGACCTGGCCACTCCAGTCCACCAGGAGAGGACAGAGTCTTGACCCTTACTGTTCCTTAGGTGTACAGATTTTATTTTATTTATTTATTTATTTATTATTTTATTTTTTTTGTTTTTGTTTTTTAGGTGTACAGATTTTAGCCATCCTACCCCATACAGAAGTGGCACTTTGTGATATGCTAGTGGGTCACTGAAGACAAAAAGCAGTTGCTATTTGCAGAATGAATAAACTCTCACATTGGTCCTAGAGGTTTCAAGTTCAAAGCCCCATGTTCCTCTGAGAAGTTTCTGTGCTATTCAGACATATAGTCTGATGAACTGTGTGCATTCCAAGACCTGGCATGACAAAGTCAATCCAGTGAGCTTGTAATTTAAAACAAAAAACAAGTGGCTTTCAATAAATAGGTCGCAACCATTTTGTGTGTACCTTTATGTCTCCCTTACTTTAGTCTCATGGAGACTGTTTTGGAAATTTGAAATGAAGGTCCTCTTTTCAAAACATGAACTGCAGCCAACAGAAGAGACATATCTATGCTTTGATAACAGATTATTGTGGTACTGAGGACCTAACTTGGGACTTGGTGCTTGTGAGGCAGAAGCTTATGCCACTGAGCTATCTCCCTGGTCCAATAACAGGTTATATACAGAGGGAATCCTTTAGTAATTCAGAAACATGTATCTTGCAAAAAGGTTTTCTAAAACTGATGGTCATCACGGACAACAGGACAGCAGCACTCCTCTCTTCTGCCCATTTCGTCACTGCCAGTACACTGCACAGCACTGGGCAGAGGAGTTTGGAGGTGACAGAAGCCAGGTCAAGAGCCCCGAAGCCCATGTTTCCCTTCTCTTTGGATCTATCTCCCGCTGAAAGTGTTAAGGTGCTTAAATCATAGAACCATCTTCTACGATAAAACAAGAGAGCCCATTTTTATCCTGAGTCCTTTCACTTGTGAACATGTGGAGGTAGAGACTTAATAGCAATATCTGAAGGCCTCACATCATTATTTCCACTAGTGGGAGGAAAGTAGCTCAATGTAGGCACTGTTTTCCTCCTGTATGTTGTACATGTGAAGGGCTGTCTCAGTAATATAGAGTCCAAAGGTTGGTTTGGTTTTGTTCTTGAATAAATTGTGTCTAATCCATGTTCCTTTTATTTTTAGATGATTTTCTGCACTAGCATATGCTTGCAGTCTACAATGTTCATGTTATGGGTAGAATGGGTGCATAACACATGTAGATTTTTCATTTCCTGTCCCTCTTCTATCCCTGTCTCTTATCCCTTTCCCCATCTGAGAAAGATCTTTCTCCCTACTTCCTATTATCTATGTTTTATTTTTTATTTACATTTTGTGTTTCTCATGAGAGAAAATACACAATATTTAAACTCATGCATATAACTTATTTAACATTTTGGTCTTGAAATGCATCTGTTATATTACAAATGACCCAAGGTTTTTTTTTTTTTTTTTTAAATTTTGTGTATTTGGTACAGGGTTTCACTACACAGTTCAGACTCATAATGATCTTCCTGTTTCAGACTCCCCAGCACTGGGATTATGGGCATCCACTGCTGGGCCTGGTTTCAGTTGCCTGCTCATCATGTCTGGGGGAGGGACCAGCATGGTATGTGGCACTGGGGATCAAACTGGGGTCCTTTCCCTTGCTTAGGCAGGCACTTAGACCACTGAGCTATCTCCGGAGTCCCTCAAGTTTTTCATGACAAGGTATGTGTATGTAACACATTTGCTTTATCCATTCATCTATTTATGGACATACAGGCTGTTTCCAAGATTTAGCTATTATGAATTGTATAAACATGGGTATATGCATATAACACTGTACCATCATATCTGTTTTGGGAAGAAGCCTAAACATTGAATGGAATTTCTAATTTTAATTTTGTGAGAAATTTCCATACAAGTATCCATAGTAGTTCTGCTAGTGTACATTTCTACCAATAATGTAGAGGGTTCCTCTCTCCTTGTATCCTTGACAGTCTTTGTTATGGCCTGATATCTTGATGATGGCCATTCTTTCTGGAGTAATAGAATCTCAGTGTTGCTTCAACTGGCATTTCTCTGTGCCTGGTGATGTTGAGCCTTGTTCACACTTCTAATAGGCATTTGCACTTCTTGTGTGAAATGTCTGTTCATTTCACCTATTTTTTGTTGGACATTTTTCTTGAGGGGTCAAATTTTGAGTTCCTTATATATTCTCTGTATTAGTCCACTGGTTGGCAATTTTTCCCCATTCTGTAGATTGTCTTTGCTCCTATTGGCTGGTGCTTTTACTGATCAGTTTTTAAGTTCTGTATGATCCTATTTCTCTGTACTATTTCCAGTGCAATTGGGGTTCTGTTCAAAGTCCTTGCTGATGCCTGATTTCAAGTTTTACCTATTTTCTTTCCCAGCAGACAGTTTCTGTTCTAACATGACTTTGATCAATTTTAAGTTTAGTACATGGTAAGAAATATGGGCCTAAATTTAATCTTCTGCGGATTGCTAGTTTTTCCAATACCATTCATTAAAGAGGCTATCTTTCTGCCAGTATATCTTTTTGGCTCCTCTGTCAAAGACCAGATAGTTGAACATGCTTGGGCTTCTTGCATCCTCTATTCCAGTGGTGGTGAACCTATTATGGCATACATGCTGTAGCAGGCATGTGGGTGTTAGCTGTGAGCCAAATTGCTCTAGCAGCTGAGCATCATATAATAGGTTTTTTTTTTTTTTAAATGAGCAGAACGTATTTATTAGGGGGAAAAAAAGCTTCTGTCCAAGAGAGGGACAGGAGGGGGGTCCTGAGCGGGTGCCCCCAATATGATAGTTTTTTCTAAAGTAGAACCTCAGCATTTAGATTTTAATTACAATGTGGCATTTTGCAATAAATAAGTGGGCTATGGATTGCAATTTGGACACTCTGTCTCTAAAATGCCATCACTGTTTATTCTTTTGCACTGATTCTCATGTCTTTTTGTGCCAGTATCATGCCATTTTAATCACACTAGCTTTGTAACATAACCTCAAATCTGGCATTGTAGAGCACCCCACTTTGCTCTTTAAGCAAGACTGCTTTTGCTACTTTAGGTCTCTTCTGGTTACATATGAATTTTAGGATTGTCTTCTCTATGAGGAATGCTATTGAACTTTTGATTGGGAATGCATTAAATCCATACAGGGATTTGGAAGTATGGCTATTTTGACTATATTGGCTGTTTATTCACGGACAGGGGATCTCTTTCTATTTCCTGATGCACCATTTGACTTCCTACTACAGAGTGCTATAGTTTTCATTGTAGAGGTCTTTCACTTTCTTAATTTGGATGATATTTTTTAATTTATTTCTCAGTGGGTTTATTCTTAGTGCACAGGAACACTATTGATTTTGTGTGTTGATTTTGTATCCACTACATCGCTGAATTTAGTTATTGAGTCTTTTGGTAGATTTTTTAATATATTTCCTATGTAGAGGATCATGTTATCAGCAAATAATAATTATACTTATTCCTACCCTTTACACAACCTCTTTTTCTCACCTAAGTGTGCTTGATAATATTTCAGTGACTATGTATTTTTCCTTTTCCTGATTTTAAGGGAAAAGTTTTGCTTTTTCTCCATTTAATATATTGGCAGGGTTGACATAAATGGTCCTTCTATACTTATTCAGTGTTTTTATAATGAAAGGAAACTGAATTTTGTCAAAGTTTTTATGCATCTCTTGTGGTTTTTTTATGTATTTGGTACAGGGTCTCCTGTGCATCTCTGACTTGTAGTGATTTTCCTGTTTTCAGCCACCACAGTGCTGAAATTACAGGCATGTACTGGGATTACAGGCATGTGCCACCATGCCTGGACTCAAAGGCTGGCTCAGCATGCCCCGGGACAGGGCTGACATGGCATGGGGTACCAGGGATCTCTGCACTTGCTCAAGCAGGCACTTAGTCTGATGAACTATCTTGTTGTCCCTTTATGCATCTGTTGAGATGGTCACATGATTGTCCTTGCTTTTGCAATTGTCCTTGATTTATGTATGTTGAACCATCCTCCCATCAGTGAAGTCTATTTCATCATGATGCATGATTTTTGATGATTCACTGCACTCTATTTGCTGATATCTTGATTTGCTCTATCATTAAAGTATCTCATTTCTCTTATCAATTTTGAAAGACAGCTTTGTAGGATATCATCCTGGGTTGGAATTTTTTTTTTTTTTTTTTTTTTTTTTGGCAGAACTGGGGATTGAACTCAGGCCCTTGCACTTGCAAGGCAAGCACTTATTCTACTGAGCTATCTTCCCACTCCCCCCCACCCCCCCAAGAAATCGCTTTCTCTTAGGATTTAAAATACTTCACTCTAAGCCCTCTTGGCACACAAGGTTTCTGTTGAGAATGAATTTTCCTTTTAAAGTAATTGTTTTCTGTAACTACTTTTAAGATTCTGTTCTTGTGTTGGACTTTCAGATTTTGATTTTGTGTTATGGAAAAGAGCTGTCCTGACTGTAGCTATCTGGGATCTTATATGCCTCATAATCTGTTTGTTAAGTTCTTTCCCTTATAATGGAAAGTTTTCTATTACTTCAATAAACATGTTTTTAACCATTTTGTATTATCTCCTGATATTTTCACTAACTACAATTTTTTTGAAATGGGGAAAATATATTTATAATTAGCCAGCTGGACTCAGTTTAGATGATCTCAATTTTGTTGACAACATTCAATGCATCATAATTGGGAGGTAGTTGAACGTATTTCTATCAGGCCTGATTAGCGGATTGCCCTTGGCAAGATCAATGTCATGGAGCTTCTTTACAGCTTGTTTTGATGTAATGCTTATTGGCTTTGACATCCACAATGAACACCAGGGTGTTGTCCTCCATCTTTTTCATGGCTGACTCTGTAATCAGGGGAAACTTGATGGCATAGTGGTCAAGTTTGTTTCTCCTGAGGGTATTTGGGCTGCTTCTGGAGATGCCATGCTTTGGGATGGCGGCTGTGGATGCCTTTCAGTACGGCCTTCTTGGCCTTCAAAGCTTTTCCTATGGTTTCACCTTTGGGAGAGGCAGGGGCTTCCTTCTTCGCCTATGGCACCACCTTGGTAAAAAGGCCTTCACTACAATTAATCTTTGAGTAACGTGGCAGCATCCACATGTTGGATCTATTTTTTTGTTTATGTTTCTAAGGTAGCTCTCATTAACTGGTCATCAACAGCTCTGTCTTCTAGTTTTGTCCTCAAATTGGCCACTTCTGCTCCACATGCTTTCAATAGAATTTTAAAAAAAATTTTCTTTATTTTTCTTGTTTCAGTACTTTTCTTTCTTTCTATGGCTGGCTCAGCCTGCTGAGGGCAGGGCTGGCACAGCATGTGATGCCAGGGATCGAACCACGGCCCCTGTAGCCGCCCAAGCTTTCCTAAGCAGACGCTTTAGACCACTGAGCCATCCTGCTGGGCCCTCAATATAATTTTTAATAGCTTGAATTTCTATTTGGAGTCTTTTTGTGGACTCTTAATTCTTTTTTATGCTGGTCACGTTTTGGATTTTGTTTAGCTCTGCGAGCTTTTTATTAGTGTGTTGTAGTCAGGATTTGGAAGGGAATACATTAATGCAGGACACATAATTTATAGGATATTTGTCCAAAAAGTCAAATGCAGAAGAGTGCAAGAGATATGTCCATGCACCAGAGACTTAAGAGTCCAGGTGAGGACCTGAATCCTACAGCAATGTCCTGCATAAATCCAGCTGATGACCTAGAGCCCACAGCAGTGGCCTCTGAATCCAGCTGGAAGTCTAGCAATCACACACTGTCTCATGCAAGACTATATGAAAGACCTGCACTGGGAAGACCCAAAGGTCAATGGTGTAAACTAGAAAGTCAGCACCAGTGGGATGAAGGCTCTGCGCCAGCAGGTTGAGGGATCAGCACTGGGGTCAGGAAGTGATGCATAAGGTAAAGATTGGAGATCCCCTGAAGAGAATCACAGTCATCTTTAGTGACAACGAAGACCTGAGCTACTCCAACAGTAAGAGTTGAGTTTATATCAGGAAAGCCAGCACCACAAGCTTCTCCAAGAGATTAAACAGTGCACTAAACTTTGAAACCTCAGTGGGATATGAGGAGGAAAAAGTCAGGTAGGCATATTATTTAAAGAACAAAAGTAAACAGGGATATCAGTTGCAGGAAAGAATGCACAAGAAAAAAGGAAATAATGCAAAAATAGAAAATAAGAAAAAAGTTGAAGCAAGCTAAAAGGGGGGAAAAAAAAGAGAAAAATAAAAGAGAAAAAAATAAAAGAGAAAAAGGGGGACAAGCACCCAACAAAAACCTGAAGGAAAAATAAAATATGAAAAGGAAAAAGATTTAGTGAAAAGAAAATTGTTACCGAATGAGCTTCCAAGATCTGCAGCCATGGAATCCATAGTTTTCTATGCCTAGATTTACGGCCTATGGTTTTTGAGGTTCTTCTCTACACCAGACGTTCCTCTGTTCTGAAACTCTCCCCACCCTGCAAGACTGCACTTACCATCTAAGCCAAAACACATTCCCGCTCCAGTTAGTAGATGTAGAACGTGATCAGCCCTTTGGTCTCTATTACTCTGGCCCTGCCAGTCACAGGGTAGGGATGGGAGTGGGCTGTTGGAGTTAAGGTCCACAATCATGGGGTCTGTTGCTCCTTTCTCTTCCTGAGCATTATCATCCAGGATCAGGCTGATTGGCCATTCTACACCTTGGATTCCCCATGACATAGGAAAGCACCACTGAGCTGGCTTGGAGTTGATGCGTGGTCATGCCCTTACATAAGGGGAACTGCGTGTACAGTGCAGCTCTCCCACTTTTCAATTGTTCATGTGCTAAATTCATTTCACACAGTCCTGGTCATTGTGGGCTGCCACTCAGTAAGGACGTGCATCCCAGCAGTGTTCTGGCCTTACAACTGGAGATCACAAGTGATAGCTGTGAAGGAAGAATCCACAGAAGGAGGCATGGTACAGGTCTCTGACAGCTTCCTGACTTTGACACCTGCTGCATACGCTGCTAGAATTCTCTCAGAAATAATGTAAATTCAACACATCTTAGGCTTCTCTGATGGCCTGCAGCTTGCAATGCGACAGTCCAAGCATGCTAAAAACAGCATTTTCCTAACATTCCTGACACCAAAAGTAACAACCTCCCAGGCTATGCTGAACATTTTAGAGCTTTTGATGGTAACAGTGTCATGCACATTGTAGGTCTGACACCATTGTACCAGGTCTCCAGAGAAATGCTTATACTTCTTGTATAAGTTACAAAACTGAGGGTAATAAACACAAATAGATTGGAAAATATAATGGCTGATACATTGTTTCAACGTGAGACTTTAGAAGTTTAACTCAGAGGGGGGCTAGGGTCCTCACTCTGTAAATATCCTGAGCTTTTGGAAAAGAAGGGCAGGGAGATTCCATGGGCAGATAGCCAGCATACAATACCAAGGGAGAAGAAGGCTTGCTTCGCCCTCTCTCCCCCTTTTGTCTTTTTGAGACAAAAAGTTCAGGCTGGCCTTGAACTCACTTTTGTAGCCCAGGCTGGTCTCAAACTCACATCAATCCTCCTGCCTCAGCCTCCCAAGTGCTGGGATTACAGAGATGCACCATCATACCCGCCTACCCCCACCGCTTTTGCATTTGTTGCTTTTGTTGCCTTGAATTGTTGTCCATCCCACCTTGCCTTGGAGCCAGGTAACTACAGACTAAAACCTCCACAAATTGTGAGCTAAATAAACCTGCTCTTCCTTAATTTTGGGTGTTGGGTATTTTGTCTTAGCAACAAGAGAAAAGTAATCAAAACAGAGTTTGGTACCAGGAGTGGGGCTGTTGCTGTAACTGTACTTGACCATGTATGTACTTCAAGAGTCTTTGGGAATGGCTTATGGGATATCTTTGTTTTCTGTAAGAGAAATCATAATGGCCACAAAATCAACAATAACTCAGATGAAGATGCTTGGAAATCACATGGCTATGCTGAGTACAACATTTTGTGTGCAGGGGGACAGCCTTCCTGTGGCAGCCTGGCACCATGAGGGTGCCCAAATCAGGGACTGGGCAATCTTAAGCTTGAGTCACTCTTCTCCCAAAGAGTCAGCTAAAGCAGCAAAAAATGATTCATAAAACTCTTGATGCTCTAGTGTCCATTATCAACATACACACTTGAACAATGCCATGACCATGTATTTGCTTTAAAAATGTGACTCTGACATGCTTCAGGTAAAAACCTGAAGGCTTTGTTATATGTAACTAGTCATATAATTTGCATACACAAGACTGAATTTTACTCAATTCTTCATACGATGTCTTTATTTTAAAGGCAGGTGTTAGATGTTTTTTATGGAATGACTACATTCCCCTCCTAGTCACAGGCAGCCTGGGGCGGGGTGAAAAGTGGCTCCCTACTGAGAAGCGAATGCATTAAACCTTGGTAAACAGAAAGACTATGATCCAGTGTCAAAAGTCTGGCTGTGGATAGGCCACACCACGTGCCAACCTCTCCGATGTCTACTAGTGCCAACTGTCTTGCCTGAACACAATACAGCTGATGAGAAACAGCACCAGTGTGACCCCACAGGCCTGGGAAGAAGGTCCTAGTATGAAAGACATTAGCCACTATTATTGCTGCTACAATGCAAGATTCTTATACTGGGTTCACTTTCATTTTAAAAACACTGATTTTTCTAGTGATAACTTTAAAAATGCATCCTAGTTCTTTTTTTTTTTTTTTTTTTTTTTTTGTCTTTTTGAGACAGGGTCTTGCTATGCAGTTGAGGCTGGCCTTGAGCTCACTTTTGTAGCCCAGGCTGGTCTTGAACTCGCACCAATCCTCCTGCCTCAGCCTCCCGAGTGCTGGGATTACAGGCATGAGCCACCACGCCCGGCTGCATCCTAGTTCTTTAACCCTCAGAGAACTGGTATTTTTTGGTAATTAACCAAAAAATTCATCAGAAGCATGCATTTATGCCCAAAGTTACCAGAAGATTAAAGATTAAAGGAAATGTCTGTAAGTTGTTATATAAGGCACCCTATTCCACTTTTTTCTTAAAAGAAACTTTTTCTTTGGTTTCTTGCAATTTTTCTGTGAGTCTATCCTTGGTTTCTTCCATCTTCTCTGTGATGAGCTCCTTTGTCTCTTCCATCCTGTCCTGAAGATACTCTTTGACTGGTGGCGGGGTCGACATGTAGCCACGACCACGTAGATACTTCACCATGAAAGATGTTCCTCCCAAGGTCACAGTGTAGCGAGCAGGTGTTGCAATCTTTAAAGCAAGCAAGCAGGCAAATCAATATGTGATTATGACTAAAATTAAGTTGGGAGTTTAGTACTGAGCAATAACCAGTTGGTGTAAATGCAGCATTATGCACCTGCTGTGAGTATCTGTCCCCACACCACCTGACTCAGATGTGTCCTTGGCCACATAGGACTGGGCCTCAGTATAGGAAGACCAGCATCTCCTGCTGCTCTACCAGCCCCAGGGCCTTCTTCTCCCTCCTCACCTCTGAGAAACCCTGAAAAGGCTTTGTCAGAGGAAGCAGGACATTGCTGAGCCTGCTGTCCTTGTTAGAACATGGGTTCCTGGAAATACACAGGACAGCCCACATATCCCTAGATCGACACCAGTGCGCAAGCCTGCCTCCATGCACAGCCTCACACCCACTCCAGACCCAGTGCAAACACATAGGAGGAGGGCAGGATCCTCAGTTTCTAGAGGTTGTACATACTCAAAGAAAGAAACTCAGGTCTCCAGAGCTGGTCTTAAAAGCCTGGGCTGGACAAGAGGTAGGCTGTGTGCTACAGGAGGGTGGGCACAGGGGTGGGGTTGATTACATCATCATCAGGTAGCCAGAGTATCACAGTATCACTTGGAGCTTGATGACTTATGTAATACATTTTCATGTAGAATCACTCAGTATTTATGCTGTAGCCATCAAAATTACAACCAAAGAGAGACTACCTCAGCATTCTAGAGGAGTCTAATAGGGATGGCAGAATAAAATAATGCTACTTTTGAATACCTCTATGAACTGTAATTCTAGGAATTTATTTATTTTTAATGTACTTTAGTACAGGGCCTACTGGGTCTCACTATGGAGACTGGACGCATAGTGACTCTCCTGTTTTCAGCCTCCCAAGTGCTGGTATTATAGGCTCACACCACAACACCTAGTCTCAACTGCCATCTCAGCATGCCCCGGGGGAGGGAGGCAGAGCTGGCACAGCAGGCAGGGGATCAAATCCCAGCTGCTGTGTTCTGCCTAAGCAGGTGCTTTCATCTACTGAGCTATCTGGTCAGCCCCCAGGCTCCTCCTCTTGAAACCTCACTGTATTCACACTTTGCAATGTTGTATGAAAGATGAAATACAATTTTTTTTTTTTTTTTTGTCTTTTTGAGACAGGGTCTCGCTATGCAGCTCAGGCTGGCCTTGAGCTCACTTTTGTAGCCCAGGCTGGTCTCGAACTTGCACCAATCCTCCTGCCTCAGCCTCCCGAGTGCTGGGATTACAGGGAAATACAATATTTTAAGTTGAAAAACAAACATTATGAGCTCACAAAAGTTCTCTGGGTAATAAGCTGGTAGCACCTACCTTGAACATTGCATAGGCAGTCAGGGCATTTCCACTCTGGGAGTTTTTGAGGATATTCACAACACTGTCAGGTAACCCGATGAGCTCTAGAAAAGGAATGACATTCACTCCTCTAGGAAAGAAACAAAGTTTCAAGTAAATAAGACTTTAAGAATAAATATCTGTAAGAGATTATTACTGTATTCTGTGCTAGCTACAGTTTTATAAGTTGATTCTGCATTATCGCACCTTAATTTCACTCTAAGAATCTTTATGAAAAATAGTATACCCAGACACATCAATCTTAAGTTGTATCTTATCATATGCATGAAATATTAGTGTGTCTAGAATGTAAGGCTGAGGAAGAAGGGTAAGTTCAAGGACAGCCTGGCAACTTTGTGACAGCCTGTCCCAAAATTAATAAAAAAAAAAAAATGCTGGCACAGCTGTGCAGGCTGTAGATTAATTCCCAGTACTCAGGGTTGCGGGGTAGGCAGCAGAAGCGCTACAGCAAAATTAATAACCTTAAACTAAGAGAACAAAATCAGAATTCACCTGACCCTTTTTTCCTTATCCAGTACCACTTCCTTAGAATGCTTCAATTCACATTTCAAGACTTTAGATTTTTATTCCTGCTTTTAAAATTCATAACAGGGTAGACCATTATTATAAAGCAGGGATATTTAAGTACAGTAAGTCCTTAGTTTACAAATGAGTTTCTGGGAGAGTGTTTTATTAAGCTTGGCTTGTTTGCAAGTCCAAAAAAGTGAGTCTTCTATACCTCTGACACCAGTATGTAACGTACACTGCTTTTCACTTCCTAGCATCCCCTCTGTACTGCCACTGCTTTTTCTCTTGCTTCCAGACATTTTGGGCTGAGCACTGCACTCCTGTACCATATTCAATTTCATAGCACAACTGTGATATCTGGCAGACACTCAAGCTACTTCTCTGATCTGCATGGATCTGTGAATGTTCTTGGTATGAGATCTGTTGAGCCATGAACATTTACAACTCAAACGTTCATTTGCTGGGTACCTAACTGTACCACTGATTGTGTGCTACTGTGTAAGAATAAATGACTGTGGACTTATAAAAACTTCAGTTATTCTAAAAGGCTGTGTCTGTTGGTAGACTTAGGCATATGAAGAACAATTAGGGTAAACTGCAACAAATTCTCAGAGGTGGGAGGGCTGGCAGAGGCCTCCCAGCAAGGTAGGCTGGGAGCCCAGCTTCACCTTCCTGCCTGACAACACTGAGCTACCTCCACCGCTGTGGGAGGTTTGTACCCTCGCTCACCATGGGCTGTCCAGCCCACGGCACTGCCACCCTAAATCTGAACAAATATATCACCTACACAGTACAACTGGCACATTAGGAAACTACACAATAATACATGGTTAACACAAAAACATGTTATTTGATATGAAGTTTATGTTAAAACTTGTGATTACTTCTCCCCTATGTCTTCTCCCCAGAAACAATTCTCTATTGCCTCTGGGGCTGAGGCATCTCCAGAGGCGCTCTTGAGGCATCCAGGCAGCTGCTGGCCCAGTGCATGACTGACTCCATGAATGTTTTCCCAAAGTAGTGACTCCTGAGTCTGTGTCCCAGCATAGGCTTGGAACTTCACAGTGGGGGCACTACACATCCTTCTTCCCCATCCCTGGTGTTCTTGAGTGTCCCTTGGCCCTGGGAGGACCCAGATGGCTCCACTGTGACTGGGTTTATGCTTTGTCCTTCAGAAAGGAAACTGGAGAGATCCATTATGATGACAGATTTAAACTTTTATTTCTAGTATTAGAAAACAATTTAGTCAACTGGGGAAAAGGAGTCCCAGATTTCAACAAAATAATAGTCAGAGACAGTGCTAATTAACAAAGGAAGAGAACATGAAGCATGAAGGTTACCTATCATCAAAAGGGAGAGGACAACAGAACCATACGGGGAATTTTTAAAGAGATAAATGTATTTGAAAACAATCTGTGATAAGCCAAATCTTGTTTTGTTGCTCAGTACGTTGAATCTTTGCTCTTTAGAGGTAACAGAATCCCACTATGACTTAGTTAGTAGTCAGCCTTTCCATGATCTCAAGTCATTGATAACACTATACAGCAGAACTCTTTAACACGCCGATTTCATTTTCTAGGACATCAGTGACCCGGCCTCAATCTATAGAGTGTGGGATGACAGGAGAGTGAGGCATTTAAGTACAGTGGGATACTACTCTGCAATCAAACATTTCCTAGCTCCAGCTAAGCCCACTGTATGAAATCTATTCGTTTAATAGCATCAAGAAAAATGAAATATTTAGGAACAAACTAAGGGAGTAGAAGACCTCTACAATAAAAATTACAGTACTCTGAAAAAGGAGCTCAAAAAGTATTTTAGAAAACTGTAAGAGATCCTCTGTTCTGGGATAGGCAAAAATAGTACAGTTAAAATTACCATATTTGGGGCTGGCGAGGGGGCTCAGTGGTCTAAAGCACCTGCTTAGGCAAGCTTAGGCAACCGCAGGGACTGCGGTTCAATCCCCAGCACCACATGCTCCACCAGGCCCACCCCCAGGGCAGGCTGAGCGGGCCTAAAAACAAAACAAAACAAACAACAACAAAAAACCCCCATATTTACCACTGTTATACAGGGTTAATGCAATCCTCATCAAAATGCCAGTAGCATTCCTCACAGAATTAGAGAGGATAGTTCTAAAATTTATATATAACCAGAAGACACCTAAAATAGTAAAAGAAATGCTGCAGAACAATAAAGCTACAGTGATAAAAACAGGATGGTACTAGCAGTGTGAGAAATTCAAGGTATAAATAAGGAGTGGAATAGGGCAGAGATGTCAGGAATAGGAAGAACAAGGTCGTGATCAGTGAAAATACAGAAAGACTTCTTACAAATAACAAAGGACTATAAAAAATCCAAAAGCTGCTAGATGATACAAGAAATAACATAAGGTTGTTCAGTCAGTGAAAAAGCAGGAGGTAGCACAAATGGCATAAAAGTCCTGTTTAGAGAATTAAAATTAAAACTAGACCCGTATCTTTTACCATGCAATAAACTAAAACCTAAATGCATCAAAGATCTGTATGTTAGAACAGAAATATTAAATCTCTCAGATGATAGAGTAGGCAAAACTCTTGAAGGCATAGGCATAGGCAAAGACTTATGAACAAAATTCCAATTGCATGGGAACTACCACAAAGAACTGACAACTGGGATCTCATTTTATTTTATTTTTTATTGTGGCTGGCTGAGCCTGCCCTGGGGGTGGGGCTGGCTCAGCATATAATGCCGGGGATCAAACTGCAGTTCCTGCAGTTGCCTAAGCTTGCCTAAACAGGCACTTTAGACTACTGAGCCATTGTGTCAGCCCATGGGATCTCATTTTAAAAAGCGTTTTTTTAAAAAAAAAAAAAGTTCAAAATCACTGGTTATTTGAGAAATGCAAATTAAAACAATGCAGAGCTTTCATCTCACCACAGCAAAAACGGTTAATATAAAAAAAATCAGTGATCAATCAATGCTGGCTGGGTAATTGGGAAAAGGGAAGGAGAGCAGATTGCTGCAACCTCTGTGGAAATCACTGTGGAGATTCCTCAAAGTAGGACTGAGGTTCCGTCTGACCTAGTTATTTCCTTTCTTGGTATCTTCCTAGAAAAATTAAGAGCATCATACCATAGTGATATATACACATCTATGCTTACAGCGGCAGAGTTTGTAATAGCTAAATCTTGGAAACACCCCAAATGCCATCAATCGAACAGATAAAGATGATACAGGCTTTAAAAAATGTGTGTGTGTGTGTGTGTGTGTGTGTGTGTGTGTGTGTGTGTGTGTGGTTTTATCATAAAGGATAAACTTGAGACATTACTAGTGAGACCATCAGGCACACCTGTGCCTCTGAAAGTGTAAATAAGGATTAAAATATTTAACAGATATTGTGAAATACAAAGAAAATGTTCAAGTAGAGCTGGGAACCTGGGAGAAGTAAAAGAGGAAAAGGAAAGGAAAGAAAAACGAAGAGAAAAGAAGGAAAAAGCAGAAACAGCTTTTGTAAATAAGCAAGGAGGGAGGAGTTGAAGGGAGGGCAGGGAAATGAGAAAAAAAAAAAAGGAATCAAGTTATATCATGTACAGGTACAAATTTCCTATGATGAATCTGATCATTATATAAACCTAAAATCTACCAATAAACTTAATTTAAAAAAATCTGGGCCAGGGAGATAGCTCAGTAGAATAAGTGCTTGCCTGCTAAGTGCAAGGTCTTGAATTCAATCACCGCTTTGGAGTGGGGGGGAATAAAAGTAAATTATTTGGTCAAATAGCTCAGTGGATTAAAGGGCCTGCAAACAGGCGCAGGGGCCAAGGGTTCAATCCTGGAGCCTGCTGTGCCAGCCCCTGCCCTTGGGGCACACTGGGACAGCAACTAAGATTAGGTGTGGTGGTGTACACCTGTTGTCCCAGCTCTTGGGAAGCTATAAACAGGTGGATCACTACAAGTCCAATCTAGTAGTGAGACCCTGAACACCCTGTAGAACCTTCCCTAAATAAATAAATAAATAAATAAAACTAAGGTCCAGTATGGCTTGGGCTGAGCAAGGGTGCCCCTGATTCTAAACAAGGTAGAATGTATTATTATTATTATTATTTTTGTGGTGCTGGGGATTGAACCTGGGATGCTTCCCTTGCCAGGCAGACGCTTATGCTGCTGAGCTATCTCCCTGGCCTGACAAGCGTGCATTACTTACCTGGAAGGAAGGAACTAAATTTTAAAATGATGCATTCAGACACTTTATGTTGCACAACACTGGGGATCAGGCCACCAAGAAATTTTGAAGGCCTGACCTTGGAGTCATTAGTGAGCAGTATCAAAGCACATGAACAAATGTGTCACCTTTTGTTTTCCCAATAGCATTCAGGCTCTGCCAAAAGACACATTATGAATTTCCCACCCTAATCAATCATACAGAAAAATAGCTATTTGCTCACATTTTTAAACTCTTAAGAAATATGTAAGTACAAAGTCTGTGGTGCTGGCAGGTTTCTAAGATCAGCACTGGGGTCCCTGTACAGGGTTTTCAGCCCAGTCTTTACCTCCCATTCCCAGGTTCTTCCCACTTCCTCCAGGCCTAGACTGTCTCCTCACTCAAGTGGGAAAGACTATACTACATGCTATCTTACTGTGGTCACTGAGGGCTAAATGAAGTGACACACAGGTTAGCACAATTTGCTTTCACAATAAGTGAAAACATGAGAAATAGCTGGGCATGGTGGCGCACACCTGTAATCTCAGCACTCGGGGGGCTGAGGCAGGAGGATCAGTATGAGTTTGAGATCAGCCTGGGCTACAAAAGTGAGCTCAAGGCCAGCCTGAACTGCACAGTGAGACCCTGTCTCAAAGAGAGAGAGAGAGAGAGAGAGAGAGAGAGAGAGAGAAGAAAAATAGCTTCAGAGAGTAGTAGTCCTCCATCAAAGAAAGACACAAAAACAGTAAAACCAAAACCCCAAACCAAATACCTTTCAGGCTTTCAATCAGCAGAACAATGAAGAAGATTTACACTGGCAAACAAAAGCAGTCAAAGAAATAAAACTTACTTTATGGCTGCATAATAAAAAGTTCCAAACCAAACACCAGAAGTTATTAGATGTACAGGAATCAAAACCTTCCCATACTGTCGAAATGTCTTCTTAAATCGCTGATAGAGACTAATAGATTTGTCTTGTAAAGGATCAGGCTCTTCCTTTTTTTCTGAGGGTGTCCCCTGGGTGGTGCTGGAGGCTGAGCTCCTGGTAGATGAAACGCCCCACACACATCGCTTGTAGTGAAGGACTCTGGGCTTTGGAGGCTGTGTGGCCAATGGCTTTTTTTGTTCCTCTGCTGGGTGCAGGGCTGCAGGTAAGTGCAGCAACCGCTTCTGAGGGCTTTGTGCCCAAATCACTCTGGACTTGGCATAGTGCAAATGCAATGATTCCTTCGTGTACTGTCGGTGTCCAATCAGCCAAGGTGTCTGTGACTCCAGAGACATCCTGTGTGCCAGCCAAGATGCAGTCCGTAGTATGTGCCACTGCATTTTGAAGGACAGAGATGGTTGCAGCTTCTACAGAAACTAGGTTTGCAAAAGAAAAAGTATGTTAACGTAAATTCCCATTTTAAGCCAATACATTTAAATATTAACCATTAACTACTAGGATGTAAAAAGATAATAATGCTAGCTAGTGTACAGGACACTGTAAAGGTACTTTCCAGGCACTGCAACTTTTACACTTTGTTAACATGTGTCCTGTCTCAGTTACTTTTCTCTCCTTGCTGGGACAAATACCCAATACCCAAAATGAAGGAGGGAAAGATTTATTTATTTAGCACATAGGTTTCAGTCCATACTCAGCTGGTTCTAAGGCAGAGTGGCACATGACAGAGGGCAAGAGGGCAAAACGGAGGACCAGTGGCAGCAATGGCTACGGAGAGCAAGGCTATCTCTCTGTCCCCGCCTCAAGCTGGGTATAGCACTCACACGCATAATCCCAGCCTTGGATCACTTGGATCATACTCCCAGTGGATCATGAGTTAATCACAAACTCCAGAAGTCCACCCTGTGACTGCATGAAGCTTGGGGGGGCACCTAGAGACAAACCATAACACGTCTTTTCAATGGCTCGTAGGAAACTGTCCTGCAGACATTATGAAGGCTGGGGTTTACAGGTTCACATGGAAGCAGCGCAGCACAAGATCTAGGGCTGGGAGTTCTGGCCACATAATCCTGTGTGACTCCCTTTCAGACTCCATCCCAAGTCTACTGCAGTGAGGACTTTGTTCTAGGGCTGTCACGGGAATCACATGAAAATGTAAAGTATCAGAACACCTGCAAATCAATCAATACCACACAAATCCAGGTGTGATAGGGAGTTACCTTAGCATCATTTAGTCTAGGATGCCCTAAGAGTAAGTGACATGAAGCTGTAAATCACATTTTACTGGAGGGTTGAGATGAGACAGCCTGGGGGTTTATCATTTTTTCCTCCCTTATATCATGAGTGAAGAGAAAAAAAATATACTAATGTTTTATTATTTGACTTGACATCCCCATAGAATTAAGAATTGTAAGATGCATTAAGAATTTTATATATACCAGAACAAATTTTCCATAGGAAGCCAATAAATGTAACAGTGAAAGACCACGGCCTTTGGAATAAGACATGCGCAACAGAGGTAACAGCATTATGCTGTGAAAGTAAAAGCATTTAGCTTCTCTGGAATCAGCCTTTGCATGGCAGATTCCTAGAAGCACCACCTTGCTGGCCTCGTCATTGTTTTTTCTTATTAAAAGTAATAAAAAATGAAAAAAACTTAAAAAAAGAAGTTATAAAGGCAATTTACAAGAATGCAAGCTCTCTAAGTTATAAAACAAGTGTTGTTTATAATAAAACCTATATGACCCAGCTATATCCCTTTTAGGGATCTTCCTCAAAGAGCTGAAGACATCATATTATAGTGATGTTTGTGAACCAACATTTATAGCAGCACAATTTGTAATAGCTAATTATACTGTATTATTATTATACTGTACAGCGGATCCTCAAGTTACATCCAGCATTTCAGTCTTGAGTTATGACTTGAATGCCAGCTGCTTTGTGTGGCTGTAAACAATGACTCAAGATGGCAGAAAAGCTTATGTTGGTTTAAATATCAGTCTGAGCCCAGATGTAGGTTTGTGGTTTTGGCCAGTGCACTGTATAATCACCAGGATTACTGTTATCAAAGTGCCACCCCCCCCAAGCTAGAAAAGCTAAGGGAGGAAAGGAAGGTAAAGAAAGAAATTACCACTGAAAAGAAGGAAATTGTGGAGAAATATGAGAGGAGCATTCCTGTGAGCAATCTCACAAATATACACATACACCAGGTCAAAATCCACCATCTAGACAATTTTACAGAGAAAATACTTGTATAAGGAAGTCAATTTAGAGAAGCCTGAGCTTTCAATTATCCCTGTGATTGATGACACTGTTACTATAGCAGAGTTCATAGGCTTACAGTCAAACAAACAGTGATATTAAAGAACTATTAGAACATTCAGAGGAATTTCAGCAACTTCTAGGTGCCACAAACAAAGACAACTGAGGAGTTTTCTGAGAGGAGGTGGAGTATCAACAATCAGTGCAGCAAAGTACTCTTCTGAAACAAATGAAACCCTGCAAAAATGTACAGTTACACATTTGTAGTAAAGACCCACTTAGAGAAGGCACTCACTGCGTTCACTTGCATAGCGTCGTATCACACTACAGAACTTTCTTTTAAAGAAAAGACAGAAGCAGACAATGTTAGACCAGCTTTAGGGCTGGCAGGATGGCTCAGCGGTCTAAAGCACCTGCTTAGGCAAGCTTAGGCAACTGCATGGACTGCGGCTCAATCCCTGGGACCACATGCTGCACCAGCCCCACCTCCAGGGCAGGCTGAGCTGGCCATAATATATTAAAAAAAAAGTTAGACCAGTTTTCAGTTTTGAAAAGGAATGAGACCTAGTGAGTCCAAAACAGTCCTAGTGAGCTACAGACTCTCCCAAGGAGGAAAAGGACACCAGAGAGCCAGACTGTTGATGTTTTCTTTTCTTCTTTTTTTTTTTTTTTTCTTTTGTGATACTGGGTATTGAACTCAGGACTCCGTGCTTGCCAGGCAAGTGCTTATTCGACTGAGCTATCTCCCCAGCCCCTGATGTTCTTATAGAAAGGGACTCTCCAGCCAAACAGTAACCACCTTCCATTTACTACTCTCTTTCTGCAAGCCAAAGATGTCAACTTAAATGGGACAGTATACAATCATTGTTTCTGGTAAACTAGGCACATTTTATAATTTTTTGGTGAATACACCCAAATGATGGTAAATTATGCACATTGTGTAACACTTTTATTATGAAAAAGTTAGTTTAGAGGTTCTATGTGAGGTTCGGAATGCATTACGGGTATTTCCATTATTTCTTATGGGGAAAATTACAACAAATACTCACAAATGAGTTGAGTTTGCAAGTCAAGAGTCTACTGTAAATCTATTTACAACAATGATTGGATTAAGAAAATATGGTACCTATATGTAATAGAATACTACTTGGCTATAAATTTGAGAGATTTGTAGGAAAATGGACATATATGGAAAATATAATGTTGAGTGAAGTAAATCATACACACTAGTTTAAATAACATATTCAAATCTCTCATTTGAATAAGGCAAAATACAAAGAGCACAGGAAAGGATAGATAGGAGACGTGGAGATGGATCTCTTGCAAATGGGGGTACAGGAGAATGTGGGTGGAAGGAGAGGGGAGGGGAAGAAAGAATTAGAATGAAACACATGCCATGTTCTGAAACCCAATACCTAAACGTAAGACTGACAATATTAAGATTTAGAGGAAGAGGGAGCCAGGAGGACAGGGGATTATAAAAGAAGAATCAAGCTGTACTATACACATGCACTGACTCCCCGAGATGATTATAAACTGCATGTACCATAAACATACCGACTGAAGGGAAAGCTAGAGACTTGCTCTTAGGATTCACCTTGAGCAGCTGCAGGCTCTGAACAGCTTATCTCCTACTTCTCTTGTAGCACTTCCTGCTTTCTGAGGATTCTCCTCTTGCTTCAATTTTTTGGCTACTGCTGCACATGTGCAAGGTTCAGCTACCCTCTCACCTGGAGATGGTGGACTACTGCTGCCACTGATAATTCCCAGAGAATAAACTCAGGACCTGACAGTATATAAAATGCCTCAGACTTGTCACCATTTCAAACTGGGGCTCTGGTTTACATGAATTCATGAAAATTATCTTTTAAGAAAACTATATCAAGACAAAAAAATTCTACAGTCACATTCAAAGATATGGGCTCATGACTTTACATGACATTCAAGTAGCAATTTCAGTGGTAACAAGAGAAGCTAAATATTGACAGTTTCTGTCCTAGGCACTGCACATGTATTATTTATTCCATGCAATGACTCCACGAGGAGATTAAAACACAGGGAGGTCTGATCTCTGAACTATCTGACAAATCTGATTCTAACCCGTGCAGCCTGCCTGTGCTCCTAACCTCTGTGTTGGGGCGGGGGGGGGGGGATTTATCTACAGAGAATGGCAAGGCTTTGCTACAAAATACTAAGGATCTATGAGGGACTTACTCAAAAGAGCTGGATAAGGCTCTGAGCAGCACTATCTTCAGCCAGACACCCTAGCACTACAGGACCTGCTGCTGCACATGGCCCCTGTGGTAGAGCAGTCTGGACCAGCTGTTTTGCTGGGCCTATTCAGAACTAGCAGCTGGTGGGGTTGGGTAGGAGTAGTACACCCAAGTGAGGAATCCAAAGAAGTTACTGTAACCTTATTCCCCTGTAGTTGGAGATCTACCCTACCTACTGGGCCTTCCCTCCTCCCACTCCCAAAATTTTACTCAGGTAGAAAGCCCAGAGCTTTTGTTGGGTCATTTCCTCCCCTTCTGATTTTCAGATGTTTTATCTGAAAGTCTGGAATCGTTACTTTTCACTCACTAGTTCAATCAGACACAACACAGACTTCATTCCAGACCAGAAAACCAGTGTGACAGGTCAGATGGTTGGTGAATATACCTTTACTAATTATTCATTCCATGGAAATAGCCACAGAATGGGTATGGTGAATCACGGGCCCACTTGAGGTGAACCTGAGCTATAACTTGCATGTGTTTCTTATCTTCATAAGCACTTACTCCAAATGATAGGCCACAGTGACACTTTGAGTCCCTAGAATAGTGTAAATTCAGTGCTAGGGTTTAGTAATCTCTGAAGGCTGGAAGAAAAACCAACAGTTGGAATTTCTGGTAGTGTGGGGATAGAAAGGGTTACTTCTTCATTCAAGGAGTTCTAGGTATGACTAGAAAATGATTGAGAGACAGACTATAACTTTCTTTCTGTAATGCAATTTAAGATTTTTGTTCATTAGACTTAAAACCTTTCCACTTAATTAGCTCAAATCAGAATCCAGAAGATTCTCTCCTAGGTCTGAATGATGAAACAGCATCACAGGTTGACTCTCACTCTTTGATGATCAAATGCTGTCACCTGGCCTTTTTGCCCACGATTGACTCCCCATTGCAGTCAGAGAGGTCATATCCACATTTCAAGGTAGCAGTTGCCACTATAATTTCTAACCAACAGAGAGGAGAAACCACACAGCTCTTCATAGATGCTAGAGAGCCTCTCACAAACTTCTATCTCAGTCACACCTTGCATGATAAATCCACTCCAACTGTCCATTCTCTTAGCCTTTGTATCCCTTTTTCTACTGTGAACCAGGGCAGGTCTGGAAGCTGGACTCCATGTGCCATAAGATCACATTACGGTCCAAGCTGCAGCCAACAACCAACCAGTTACAGGACCTTTTAATTGTCTCCCCCACATTCCTCCATTCCCATGTTAGAATCCTAAATCCAAAAGTTCTGGGCCAAATTCAGTAAACTCAGCCTGGCCCAACTTCATGTTCCTTCCATCATTATTTCATTCCTTTATATTTATGACCACAAATACTCTCAAGATTTTTCTCTGCATAAATTGAAAAAATCATGCAGTGTTTTAGGAACGTAGCATACCTCCTTACGAGGAAACACTTTGTAGCTCATTCTTCATGATCTGTAGGATTTGATTCCATATTTTAAAAAATATTTATTTGGTACAGGGTCTTGCTACACAGCTCAGACTCAGTGATCCTCCTGTCTTAGTCTCCCCAGTACTGAGATAATGGGCATTCACCACCATAACCAGTTTCAGTGCTGGTGTGGCATGCCTGGAGTTCCAGGGCTGGCCCAGCACTCAGTATGGGGCATTGAACCTGGGTCTTTGCACTTGCCAGGCAAGCACTTAGACCGCTAAGCTAACTCCCCAGCCCAAGACTTGATTACATTTATAGGTCTAGAAACAAGGAAGGGTTTGGGGGTAGGTCCTGGGACAACCAGCACTGTCCTGCAAGGAAACTACTTAAAGGTTCCTCACACAAGGCAGGGTTAACTATGCCCCACAGAAGGCAAAGGGCTGCTTCTATTCACAAAAGACTGAGCAGAATTTACAAATTAACATATCCAACTTCATTAGGACTTTTCTAAATGTCTCCATTGCAAATGTGGGGATGCTATCCTTCCCAAAGTCATTCCAACAGCAGACACACTTTGAAGATGGAAATGCAACTTGCATTATATTCAATTCATCCACTTAAAAGGATGAGACTCTGGGATTTTTAGGAACTTCAGTTCTGAAGCTACAGGAAAGAAGTGTTTTTTAGGACACACAGAAAATTTCAGGCCATTTATGTGACTCTTGAACTGAGAATCTGAAGTCCTGGGCTCATCCTTTTCTTTCCTATTTTATCAGCCACAATGAGGACAACAGCCAATCTCACTGTGCTTACTAGTTTTGATGAAAACATTCTAAAGTATCAAATATGTGTCCATACAGGCTTTTGCCTTCTACAAGCATTTCAGTTTGAGTATTCAGTGGTGATATTTTACCTATCTCTATCGTTCTATCACATCATGAACTTATCAATGGCTTCATAATTACTAGAAATAGTCATTAGAGCCTTTAAATGTACTTGAATTAGAGCACTAATTTCAGATACCACAGGACCAATCATAAAACTTATTCTAATGATTCTCTAGAACTACTTTCAGGGCAAAAGTGACATCAGGCTGGTCCCGGAATACAAAACCAGACATAAAATAAAGAGATGCAGATACACAAATAAAAAGATGTAGATGTAAACATAAATATCTACAACTAAGTTGTGTAGATACAGATTGTTACTGAGGATAAACTTAAAGTCAACTGTGTTGTTGTGCATGGTGGCACACATCTGTAATCCCAGCACTTGACAGATTAAGACATGAGCTCAAGGTCAGCCTGGGCTACAATATTGAGTTTAAGGATAACCTGAACTACATCGTGAGACTCTGTCCCAAAAAAGTAAAAGAAAAAGTCAACTGAGTGTAGATATTAGCCACATCATCAAAATACCATCACAATAGTACCTCAACCAATTTGACATATAAAATTATGACACATTATAAACTTACAAATTTCTCAACCAAATATTACTTTCAACTGTAGGAAAAACTTAATTTTTTTTTTTTTTTCAGGGCTGAGAATCAAACCCAGAGGCTTACACATGCTACCATGGTACTACTGAGCTATACTATTCCCAGCTCCAGAAATATTTAACAAGAATATTTTATCTAAAGAGACAATTATGGTATGGCAAGTATCTGAAGTGAACAGGAGGAAGAATCCTTCTTTCAAGCCTCTGAGGAGCAAACATACCACAGACACCTCTTTCCTGCCTCCATGGAATGTCATCAATTTTAGGAAGTTCCAACATTGTATTTACATTTTGAAAACAATTTTTGTTTCAAAAATATGATCCTCAATGCAACCACTGAATTACACTTTAATATTGCACCTCTGAGAGACATGCTATTTTTGAAATCAGTGTCTTGAAGTAAATGTCATCTTGTCAGTTTTTAAAAATCCATGATTTTTAAGTCCTTGGAGATTCATTTATGCAGCAAGTGCCAACTACATGCCAAGGAGTATTCAAGCACCTAAGTTAAGTCACTAAACAAAATAATGATCCTGTCTTATCAGAGGTCATATATTGGCAAGATAACATCTTTATCCATATTTTTCCCTCTGAACATAGTAACTTTGAGTATTAAGAAGTAACAAGCTGTAGGCAACTGCAGGGACTGAGGTTCAATCCCCAGCACCACATGCTGTGCCAGCCCCACCAAAGGGTAGGCTGAGCTGGGCATAATACGTAGAAAAAAAGAAAAAAGAAGTAACAGGCTAGGCATGGTAGTGCATGTCTATAATCTTAGCACATGGGAGCCTGAGCAAGAGAACTGAGGATCAAAGCTTGCCTGAGATATATACTGTAGCACAAAACAAACTCAAGGCCAGCCTGGACTACATAGCAAGACTGTCTAAAAACAAAAAACAAGAACAAAACAAAACAACTGTAGTATCACAGTGTATTTTTGAGTATCTATGTCCCAAGCAACTTCTAGCTCTGAAAATAGTCTAACAGGCATTGTGTCATTATTAGCAGATTCAGGTCTCTGTACTTGAGTCCAAATCTCTGTCCCACGACTCATCAATTAATTGCATGAGCTGGCCAAGTTATTTACTGTTTATCTGTAAAACAAACAACCCTACTGGAATACATAAAAATTAAGTGAGCACAACTGTGCAAAGCACCTACGTTGGTATACTGAAGGTACTACAGTGTTGGTCACTGTTGTTATTTTAATTCAATTTCTAGAAAATCAGATTTTTTTGAATTTTTATTTTATTTTATTTTTTTTCTTGTTTCAGAACTTTCGTTTGCTTGCTTATTTATTTTTATGGCCGGCTCAGCCTACCCTGAGGGCAGGGCTGGTGCGTATGTGGTGCCGGGGATTGAACCACGGTCCCTGCAGCTGCCCAAGCTTTCCTAAGCAGGTGCTTTAGACCACTGAGCCATCCTGCCGGACCCAATCAGAGATTTTTTACATGTCTTCTAGTTAAGTTCTACAAAAGCTATGATATGAGACTTTCATATATTCTATGTACAAAATTAACTCATCATGAAGTTTGTATAAACGGTTAAGAGGTTTTTAATCTGAGAAAAAGTTTCAAGGTCAAAATTTGATTTTCTCTGAAATTTCAACAGCAATTATTTCAAGAAACTTGAGCAACAGAACAAACAAATATGGACAACATTAACTGCCTAGTTCTAGTGCCTGAACATATAATCAGTACCTCCATTCTAGGAGTCACATGCTCCTTTGAAGTTGTCAATCATGAACTGAATTCTCAACTTGGCTAATCGCATGCCATAACAAATACAGTTATCTGAAGTTGATGGTTCATCCTTACTTGTTGAAGGTGGTCTTTTCATTCAAAGTCATAAGAGGTCAACCATCAGAAGGGCTCACAGTTTACATGTGATCAGACTTCGAGGGGCATGCTGCAAATGTCACCTTCCCCAAAGCCAACTCTATAAACTCTCCCTACAAACTAAAAAGCAAGCTGGTAACACACATTTTCCAAAGATTCTTTTAAAGCGTCCATTTTGGTGGAGTTAATTCCAAAATGCACTGTAAATCTGTCACGGTTTTACACTGATGGTGGGGAGGTGTTGAGCCGCAACAATGGTGACACAGACGCATCGAAAACCGTCTGAATCCACAGGTACAGCTGGATCAGATGTAGGGGGCAGCCCTGAACCACGAAACTTTATAGTTTCGGTACAGCAGATGCCTCCGACTCCCTAGTGATGGACAAAGACAGTGCGGCCTCCTTCCAACCGCTGCGTGCCAAAGTTCAGCCACACCGACAAGGCGAGGTGTCGGTCGCGAACGGGTGCAGGCTGCCTTTTCCCCATAACGTGAAAAAGACCGCGGCCTCCAGGGAGGAAGGCGCGGAACGACTTCCCAGTACAGCAAAGCTCGCCGCCAAAGAGGGAGGTTCGGGGCTGACAGCTGTCCCGGGGCGGGGGCCCAGTGTGCCCGCCTAATGACCTCCGCACGGACAGCGCGCGCCCCGGCTGAAGGTGCCCTCGGGCCTTCCCGCCCCCATGCAGGTCGCAGCCCCTCTACCTCTCCAAACTCCGGCTGCCACGCACGGCGAAGGGCAACCTTTCCGCTGGGCTACCCGCCACCCACCCGTGGTCTAGCCACGTTCTCTCACCGCCGCGGCTCGCCAGCCGCGCCCACCAGAAACGTGCTCCCGCGCCCAGCTGCCCGCGCGAGGCATCACGGGACTCGTAGTTCCGGCGCGCGGATGTGACGTCCACACCGGGGTAGCCCTCCCCTCCACGTGAGCGTGTCCCGGAAGTGACACCAGGAGAGCGCTGGTCGCTGACCGGCGTTGCCCCAAACAGCCGTGGCGGCCTAGCTGGTGAGTTGAGCGGTCTGGCTTAGGAAGCTTGGGCAGCGTGCCCATCAGGAGCTGCTCCGACGCAGCTAGGTGTGGGTCCGCGGAAGGCATGAGCGCGCCTCGAAGCCTGAGCTGGGCCACCGGAGTCGGCCTGCGAGACGTGGGCTTGAGGGCAGCCGGGCGAGGCAACGTGAGACGCATAGACCGGCTGGCAGCCGAGCAGGACCCTAGAGCTGGCCTCAGCGGCCGTGCGGCGACAGCCGTGGGCCACCTGGACGGCAGCCGGCGTGTCCGTGAAGTCCCCCGCGAAGGGTTTTCCGGAGGCGGTTCTCCCGTAGAGAGCATTTTACGTAGTCATTTTTTCTCTTTCTGATGCGGGAGGTCCAGGCCTGGGCCTTGCTAAGTGAGGCAGGCGTGAGCTCGTTCAGTGAGCTGTTGTGCGTTCAGTTTTCAACATTCTTGTCCATCGCTGCAGTTGCCTGGACTACTATGTGATTTAGTCTGACTCTTTATGTGTTTGTTAAGTTACATAAGGAAATCCTGAAGATAAAAACAGTTCAAGATAATATATGGCTTTATTTCAACATAAAGTAAATAAGTTTTTCCTTTTAGGAACTAAATGACAAAGAAAAATAGGTATTTGATAATTCCGTGGCCAGTTTTCCTAATAGTTAAAGTTATTATCCAAATTAGATAGTTATTTTCCTTCTAATTCATTTTTCCTTACTATTTTCTTACCTCTAGCGATGGTTGGTGAGCACTGATATATCTTCACATGTGCTTGGTTTTTTGGTGGGTTGTTTTTAACTCGTAGGCAGTTTGACTTTATGCAAAAGGCTTTAAAAAGTTGATAGGTTTTAGTTCTGAATTTAATCTTTTCTTTTTTTAAAGGTATTTGGTACAAGGTCTCACTACACAGCTCAGACTTGTAGTGATCCTCCTGTTTTCAGCCTCCCCACAGCTAGGATTACAGGTGTGTGCCACAACGCGGCAGGGCTGGCTTGGCATGCGGTACTGGGGATCAAACCCTGGCCCTTGCACCTGCCTAAGCAGGCATTTAGTCCAGTGAGCTAGAACTGGCCCCTGAGTTTAATCTGAATTTACTGAAGTTCACAGATTATTTTGTGAATGTTTTGCCTTTCCTTCTGTCCTTGACCTTGAATAATACAGACTACCATTTTAATAGCTGTAAGCCTTTTGAGTGCATAATTCACATTAATTTTAACATAGTATGAGGTTGGACACTTTAATAAATGACTTAATAGATAGCTCTAATGATTGCTGTCCAGTAGGTAGTTCAGTTATTTCTATCTCCCTTTAATTTTACATATAGGCCTAAGAACCTATTAGAGAAAGGATTAGTGGTCATTGAAAAGCTGAGTCTTGGAACTTGACCAGAGTCATTTCTAGTGCCCTCACTTTTTTACTCATTATGAAGTACAGATTTCAGAAGTCTTTGCTGGATCTCCCCCCGCCCCCCTTTTTATTTTTAAACACATTTATGTGTATAGTACAGGTTGTTGTTACACAGCTTGGACTTATAGTGATCCTCCTGTCTCAGCTTCCCCAGTGCTGGGATTATAGGCTTGTGCCACCATGCCTGGTTTCTTCTTTTTCCCTTCTTGATTCACTTAGTCTTTTAAAGCAAAAGAAATACCTAAATTTCCTTTATTAAGTATTTTAGTACAGACAATTTACTGTTTTTGTCCTAACAATTTTGTATCTGTGTAAAAAGTTAGTAAACAGTTTGAGTAAGCACCTTTGCTTAATCATGGAATGTGTGTATCTATTGGGTACTCGAAAGAATTTTGAATTTTAAAATTAGGGATGCTCAACTGTATTTGTATATTTCCACTTTATTCATCAGTTTTGAGCCCTCCTAGTGTCTTTTGTGAATAAGATTATGAAAGTGTTGGAAAGTTACAATTAGCATTACTAAATACTGAGAAGTGGACACATAGTATAGTCTTTTTTGTTTTTCTCTATTTAGGTCAGGATCTAAAAGGTGTACAGGGCCCGGAAGGATGGCTCAGTGGCCCAAAGCGCCTGCTCGGGAAAGCTTGGGCGGCTTTAGGGACCGCTTGTTTGATCCCCGGCACCACATGCTGCGCCAGCCCTGCCCTGGGGGCGGGCTGAGCCAGCCATAAAAATGAGTGAATAAAAACAAACAAAGGTTCTGAAACAAGAAAAAAAATAAAGTAAAAGGTGTACAGGGTCTCACTACACAGGTTGGACTTGTAGTGATTCTCTTGTTTACAGATTTACAAATGGTGGGATTATAGGCTATACCACCACATCCAGTCTCAGTGGCTGTCTCAGTGGGCCCAGGGCCAGGACTGGCACAATATGCCAGGGATTGAAATCTGGCCACTGTTTTCTGTCAAAGCAGGCACTTTAGTCTGCTGAGCTATCTGTAATATACTCTTTATAGTGAGTTTTTTAAAAACTGCTTGTTGATCACTGAAATTATGTAATTTCTGCTTAACTTTGCTTTAAAGTCTTTAGTGTTTTTAAGTAATATAATTTTTTTTTGCCATTCCAGTGTTGGTTTATACAGTTTTAACATTAATTCAAGTAACCAAAAATGGAAAATTCTACAAAATCAGAGGAATATGAAAAGTTGTCTTTTGAGGAGGTGAAAGCATCAGACTGTGAAACAAAGCCTTCACTCAGTGTTGATGAAACCTCAGCTGCTTCTGGGATTGGACTTTCTGAAAAGACTCCTGTTTGTGAACAAGTGGACATATCAGGAAAGTGGAAAAAGTTTGAGGATGGTCTTGTAGAGGAAAGCTCCAGTTGTGGAGAAGATACTCCATCTAAGAGAAATCTTGATGTTGAAATTATATCAGAGGAAAAAGGTTCAGGTGATGCTGACAGCTTTTCAAAGAAAAGAAAAATGGAAACTGATGATGTTCCTTCTGCTGGAGATAGCACTCTGGAAAAGAGAAAACTAGAACTGGATGATGTTCCTGAAAAGCAGAAAGTATGGTGAATGTATTTTATTTATAATAGACTATATCAGCTAGATATATGGAAGGACTGTGGAATTACTAGGTTTTTGCATAATCTTAATTGAATAGAATGTTCTATTTTTAACGGATATGACCTTAAATCCTAGTAGGCTTTTAACGCTTAGAATTTAATTCTTAGTAAGGTAAAACTTAATTCTAGTGAAATAATCATTGTTTTATTTCATAAGTGTTCTTTGACCAGAAACTTGAAAACCAGTTTTGTATTTTTTTTTTAAGAGTATGAAGTACAAATGTTTTACCCTTTTCCTTTTTAAATTGTGCTTATCTTTTTTTCTGAAGTAATTATAATTACCACTTCAGCTGGTAAATTTCAAAATCATACCCAGATTTGTATTCCTTTATTAATTGAATTAAATGATGGTTGTTGTCACCTTACTAGTTTTATTTTCACAGTTTTAGTTAAATGGATGCCAAAGTCTGATCTTTAAAAGGGGAATTACGAAACAACGCTAGCAAATCACTTGCTGCAGTAGAATAATTCTGATGCAACATCTGTAATTGATGTGAAGGACTACTTTGAAAGTAAAATGTTGCCATCAGCTCTGAAGGGGAAAGTGGCATATAGGCCAGGCTTTTGTCATTGTCCTCATAGCAAAGGGAAGCTTATATGTTAAATGCAGTTTTTAAAATTTCTGGCAGGTCCCCCCCCCCTAAAATAAAAGGGTTGAAAAGGTAAGTGAGGGAGTTATGAGGTCCTTTACCTACCATAGACTTTTTATAGCATACCAAGATTTCTGCAGAATGAAGATTGAAAATTGTTCATATTAAATTAATACCATGTAATAGTCACTGGCATGGAGCACAGACTACTAAATTCTAATCCATATAGATGTGTGTGTATAAGTACATATAAACACACACATACACATGTATTTATTTACTTGCTTTCTTTCGACAGCACTGGGATATGAACCCAGTGAGTTTCTGAACTACATAGTTCTGTTTGTTCATTCATCTTTACTAGAGGGTCTCTCTAAATTGGCCTTAAATTTTTAACCCTGTGTTTCTGCCTTTGAAGTAGCCAGGATTACAAGCATGCATCAACATGTCTAGTTTTATTTAATCCTCACAGCAGTTTTGCAATAACAACATATTTCTCTTTTCTTCCCTTGTAGGAAGTCCCTTTACTGATTGTCATTTATTAAACTGAATAAATTAGAACTCTGGGAGAATAGTAGTTTTATTATGATAGCAAGACTAAAATTATACTGATGAAAGATTTAAGATATAAATTTTAAATTTAGCTGGAGCAGTAGCTTAGTGGCATAAGCACCTGCTTGGCAAGTTCAAGGTCCTGAGTTCAGTTCCCAGTAACAAAAAACAAAAACAAAGGGTCAGCCAAGTAGTGCAGCAGATTAAACCACCTGCTCAGGCAGATGCCCTGTTTCATTCCCAGTGCTGTGCCAGCCCCGCCCCTGGAATGCACTGAGGTGACAATTGAGACTGGGTGTGGTGGTGTGTGCCTGTAATCCCAGCTCTTTGGGAGGCTGAGCACAGGCAGACCACCACGAGTCTCATCTGTGTTGTGAGATCCTGCAGACCCTTACTAAAACTGATAAACCTCCCCAAAACAAAAATTAAAACACTCCCCCCAAAATAAAATAAATTTTAAATTTAGACTTCCATGGGGAATATTAGAAATCTTTGATAATAGTTTGTGGTATCTGTGGGAAATGCTCAGTTTACTTCAGTAGTGTATTATGCTTTTGGAGGTCATGCTCTCTAGGGCTTCATTTTTTTTCTCATACCATGTTCTGATCCTTAATTTTGTTTGTTTTCAGAAACTAGAAGAGGGACATAGCTCTGCAGTGGCTGCCCATTATAACGAGCTTCAAGAAGTCGGTTTGGAGAAGCGTAGTCAAAGTCGTATTTTTTACCTAAGAAACTTCAATAATTGGATTAAAAGTGTGCTTATTGGTATGATTAGTTTTTACCTTTTACTTTGGAATTGTAATGTGTGTTTAATTAGTTACCTGTGTGTATAGAGCTGAGGGTCACAAGCAGGGCCTTGCCAGTGGTAGACTGATGCAAAATCTGTAATTGATGTGAAGGATTACTTTGAAGAAAGTAAAATGTTGCCATCAGCTCTGAAGGGGAAAGTGGCATATAGGCCAGGCTTTTGTCATTGTCCTCATAGCAAAGGGAAGCTTATATGTTAAATGCAGTTTTTAAAAACTTCTGGCAGTTTTTTTTTTTTTTTTTTTTTTTTCAGGTAAAATGAAAGGGTTGAGCAGAAAAAATAAGATAAAATAAAATAAAATAAAGTAAAATAAAATAAAATAAAATGGTTGAAAAGAGAAGTGAGGAAGTTATGAGGTCCTTAACCTACCATAGACTTTTTATAGCATACCAAGAGTTCTGCAGAATGGAGATTGAAAATTGCTCATATTAATTTTTTTTTTTTTTTTTGTCTTTTTGAGACAGGGTCTCGCTATGCAGTTGAGGCTGGCCTTGAGCTCACTTTTGTAGCCCAGGCTGGTCTCGAACTCGCACCAATCCTCCTGCCTCAGCCTCCCGAGTGGTGGGATTGCAGGCATGTGCCACCACGCCCGGCTGCTCATATTAAATTAATAGCATGTAATAGTTACTGGCATGGAGCACAGACTACTAAATTCTAATCCACATAGATGTGTGTGTGTATACATGCATATAACTACATACACACTCATATTTGTTTTCTTTTGACAGTAGTTTCTGAACTACATAGTTCTGTTTGTTCATTCATTCATCTTTATTAGAAGATCTCTCTAAATTGGTCTTAAATTTTTAATGTTAAAAATTTAACATGCCACTGCTGTAAATCCCTAACTCCTAAATTTCATTTATTCATTTTTCCTCAACAGTTTTAACATGTATTATGCCATTGTATTTGTTAATTCTTACTCATTTGATGATTAAACCTTCACTTTATAAAATCAGCTAAACTTAGGTCTTCTACTACTTTGGTTGACTACATAGAATGTTATTGAGTGTGCAGTTGATGTTAGGCTTTCAAGGGTGGTATGCTTCTTTAGAGTTAGAATTAAGGTTATATAGTGCTTCTAAGTGATTATTTTACTCTGCTAGTTTTGGCACAGTGGCATTTTGTTGTATTGAGTGAGCAGGTTTGATACAGTTTGATTGATTTTATGCTTGGGCCTTAAGTGATTTAGCATTAATGGTCCATTGAGCTTACTGTTCTTATGTGGTTTCTTGGGAGAAGTAGTGTTTAGCTTGCAGATTGATGAAGACATTCAACTTTTTGGAGTAAACATCTTTGATAATTCACTTTAAAAGGAAGTGAGTGGAGAAAATATGACTTAGGATATAATTACTGGTTTCTATAGCTAGTGCATTAAGTAAATGTTTAATTATATGCACTAGAAATGAAGTGCCAATTTTAAGTACTAGTTTTGGTGATTTAGTAATTTTCAAAGAAAAATGATACATTTTAGGAAAAATTAGTAATAGGGAGCTGGGCGTGGTGGCTCATACCTATAATCCCAGCACTTGGGAGGCTGAGGCAGGAGGATTGGTGTGAGTTCGAGACCAGCCTGGGCTACAAAAGTGAGCTCAAGGCCAGCCTGAACTGCATAGCGAGACCCTGTCTCAAAAAGACAGAAAAAAAAAACCAAAAAACAAAACAAAACAAAAAAGTAATAGGAACTAAATACAAACACTTTTTTTTTTTTTTTTACTTTTAAAAAATAATTTTTTGATACAGGGTCTCATTATGCAATTCAGACTTGCAGTGATCCTCCTGTCTCAGCCTCTGTGGTACTGGACTGCAGGCATGAAGCACCAAGCCTTGTTCTGGGCCTGGCAGGGCATGTGGTACTGAGGATTGAACTCAGGCCTGGCACTTGCCAGGCAGTTGCTTATGCTGCCAAGCTATCTCCCAGACCTTACTTTTGCTTTTTGACACTCATGTTAAAATATATGATTGGTTAGACTCTGCCAGCTGTTACCTAGAATGAATGAGTGACTACCTTTTTTTTTTTTTTAAAGGTTAATAAGAGTATTAGGGAGTTTTAACCTCTGTTTTTCACCTTCTCTTTAATTACATCTAGCTCTAATTTGTTTTCTGCTTTTCTCACTATTCTCAGTTAAAGCAGATGAGTTACCATTGGATTTTTGGTGATATATCATTTATTTCTATATTTTTAAATTGAGAGTTTTTGAGTCTATTTAATACATTATTTTTGTAATTAGGAAAGTACGTAGTTTGCAAGATGACATTTGGCAGAATTCTCTTGATCTTGTGATACTGTCTCCTTTGTCAGCTATTCCATAACTCAGTGAGTGCTTTGCTGCTGCACCTTTTTCTGGTCCTGATGTCATCAGTGTGTTCCCTCCCATGCTCCCTGTGCCTTTTCCTTTCCTCAGCACATCCATTGTTCTTAATTTTCTTTCATCTTGGTGCTAGTAACAAGGACATATTGTGAATGTGATGTCATTTTCTTTCAAAATAATGGTTCATGGTGATTTTTTTCCTTTGTTTAATCAATCTTGTAGAAATGTTTTATAAGTATTTTTCACTAGTTTAGTTTTTATGCTATTAAGATTTTTATTTTTGCCTTCCATATTTGAGATTTTTTTGGTTGTGTTGAGGATTAGTACAGATGATTCACTTTGTACACAATTTTTAACACACATATGGTTTCTCAGTTATTTAGTAACTTTCCAGCTTCAAATTTAGAGGCAAATTTTCTGTATAAGGATTAAGTACCAGTACCTTCAAATGCTGACAGTGTTAACTCCCACCAATTCACCATCTTGAGGGCCTGGAGAGCTCAGTAGAATAAGCACTTGCTTGGCAAGTGCTTGCTGAGTTCAGTCCCCAGTACTGCAAAAATAAATGAATAAATAAGTTAAGTAAATATTTGGAGTCAGGGGGATAGCTCATGGAATAAGTGCTTGCCTGGCAAGCGCAAGGTCCTGAGTTCAATCCATGGTACCACACACATACACACACACACACACACACACACACACACACACACACACACACACACACACACACAAAGTATCACATACACTACGTGCTCAACTTTTTGATCTTTCACAACACACTAACAAAATTAGGCAAACCAGACTACCACTACCAAAGATGTTGTAGAGTGCATGTGATTCTGACAGGGCAACAGTTAGGGAAGTAGTTTTCTTTAGGAAACAATTCTACTAAAAACAACATGGATATAGAATTCATTTAAAATGTCCCAAGACATATTAAATTCATGACTAATTCCAAATTGCCATTTAGTATGCTTTGTATTGGAGGATATTAAACTATCCCCCACCTATGGAACGTTAAGCTGACACCCAAGACAGTCAAAGCCTGCCATAATTCAATATCCTACTATTTCGGGTGGTACCAAAAAATAAACAGAATGATTTCACCTCTGAAAAAGTCATTCACACTAAAAAATGCAATGAAGTGAGGGTCCCTCCTTTTAAAAAATCATTCTAGAACTACTAAATAACTTGCATTTGCAAATTAGTTGATAAAAATATTCCTCTTGATTGGACAAGAAGGGAGATGGAGCACTGAGAAGATATGGTGTGTGATGAATCAGACTTGGCTTCTCTCTCCTGCTTCATCAGAGGCTACACTCTCATTTTTATTTTCACTGTTTTTTGCAGTAAATATTCCTTGGTTTCTTGATTAGCTGCTTTAGCCTGCTTTCCCTTGGCTCTCCTTTTCCCTGTTGCTTGTACTTTTTGTCTGAAGATTTATCTTTTCCCAGTGCCTTTTTTGGTTTCTTTTCTACTTTAGTGGGCTCTGCTTTAGCTGGCAGCCTTGCTGATCTCCTCTTTGGCTCCTCCTTTGTCACCTCTTCAAGCTGACCTTCCTTTTGGGCATCTCAGCAGCGCAGAGGCAGGTGTGGAAGCTGTGGATGGAGGCGCATGGGAGCCTTGTGGAGCTATACAGTGCTACCATTCTTCCCGCTGCCAGAGCTGCTGCTATTAGTATTTTTGACAAAACATTAAATGTGGAACTTAGTGTTGCAGTTACTTTCCAGTCTTAACTGACACTGAAGGTAGATTTTGTGCAGAGTATTTTAACTATCAAAATTACACAGTGAGTGATATAGTTGAGTGGTATAGTTAAGGAGAGTAGATTTAGGGTTCATTATTTTATGGTTTTAGAATTGCTAAATTATTTTTTATCTTAGAATATTAAGTCTCTAACTTATAGTTGAACTATGTGGCCGTTACTATCTGAGGACCTGTGATTTTATTTATAGAGTATTAATGTTATTTGGTAGATTGGGATGTGTAAGAATTCTGATGATGGGGAAAGTAAAAACTAGGTGTCGACCCCATGTGTGTTTGTGTGTGTGGGGGCAGCGGTAAGCCTAATTAATCAAATGCTGTTATTCCAAAACTGTTTCATTTTACTTAGATGTTTAAGAAGTTAAGTACCTAGCTATGGAAAGAGAAAGGTGCAAAAGCAATGAGTTGTTTTTTCGCTTTTCTCTTACCAGAAATGTCAAGTCTCTATGTTAATTAGAATTTGAAATACCTTCTATTTGATGACTTATATTCTGGAAGTAACCTGCAAAAAGCTGTCCTAACTTATAGTGTGCTCTTTGTATACTTCTCCATCTTTCACACATTCATGATGGAACCATATTTTGTATGTCTTGCTGCCCGGCTGCCTGCTTGGCTGCTTGAATGACTGGTGGTCGATACATGACTGCTCCATCAGATGGCCTGTACCGGAGGTGGAAGAAGTAGTATATTAATACATGTACTACCAGTGGTTCAGGCTGGTGGAACCATGTTAATGATACATGATGAATTTATGAATTTAACTTAATTGTACAGTATTTTGAAATAGTAAGTTTCAAAATAAATATAATTTGTCACGTGTCAGAAGTTAGAAGGTTGTTAAAGGTAGCTGCTTTTGCTTTACTGAAAATGAACAATAGCTAATTGGTTATGACTTGTTTTTCTGTTTTAGGGGAATTTTTAGAAAAGATACGACAGAAAAAAACCCATGATATCACTGTTTTGGACCTGGGATGTGGAAAAGGTGGAGATTTGTTGAAGTGGAGAAAAGGAAGAATTAGCAAGCTAGTTTGTACTGGTAAGATAAATAGTATTGGAAAGAATAACTTGTGATCAATTAGGTAAATAGGAAATGAAATTTCCTTACTGTCATGATGTTAATATCTGTGGCAAGTTATATGGGGGCAATGCGTGAGGTGAATATTTTTAAAAATTAGTTATAGGACTTTTCTGATGACTTTCTAATATAGTTGATGAGGTTGGAGTAATTTACCCTTCCTAAGAAAAGCAGGAAGCTATGAAAAATAGCAAACATGTCTAAAGGACAAATTTGTGAAGTTTTCCATTGGCTGATACAGGAATTCAGAATAAAAAACAATTAGCAGTTGAACATTAAATAAAGGAAAAGACCTCATTGTTCACTCTTGAAAGTTGCTGAAAGAGGTGCCACCCTGCCCCTGGGGCAAGCCAACATGGCTATTAGCTTGGGCATGACGGCCTGAGCCTGTAATCCCAGCTTTTGGGAGGCTGTAAACAGGCAGATCACTATGCAGCGAGACCCTGAACACCCTGTAGTCCCTTCCCTAAAATCCAAAAAAAAAAAAAAAAAAAAAAAGTTGCTGAAAACTTTTAAGTGTGTGGGGAGAATAAAACATTTTGTTACCTAACATAGTTTTTTAAGGTAACCACGTGTTTGAAAAAAGAAATTCCTCTATTTAAAAATAGAGGAGGAATGATAATATTAGGAAACCAGTCTTTTTTCACCTGCAATAATAGATTGAGACAACAGTCTTAAAAACATCTGGAAGCTGTAACGTTTAATGGACACTTGAAGAATGAAAGAGTCAGCCACCTGAACACTGAAGTGGGCCCTGCAGGTGTCCTGTTCTTTCTCTTGTGATGAATAAGAAGAGCAGCAGCCACCTCCACATTATTGTCCTGATGTCTCTATCAGCATTTCTGTTTGTGGGGCGAGGTGGAGATTGAGACGGGTTTCTTGCTATATTTTCCAGCTTGGCCTTAGATATTTTCCAGCTTGGCCTTAGCCTCCGGAGTGCTGAGATTATGGTGGGTACACCACCACCCCTGGCCACAGTCAGCATTTCTTAAATCTTCGGTGTGATGAATCCTGAATATGATTAAAAGATATTGAAGACTAGAAAATGTGGTTCTATTGTATAATTGGTACTTAGCTTATGAAAAGTTAAGTAATATTTTAATTCATTAAAATGAAACAATGAGAATACTCGTACTTACAGTACATCTTTGCTAGTCCTTTTAGAGTGTGAAATAATAGACTAGTAGATGTTATCAGTTGTTAGTGCACTACACCTGTCATAACATTATTTTGGTGGGTAAGTAATTTATTTCAATAGCGTCTTCAGATAATTAAGAATATTTGTTTTGGATTCTACATTAAAAGTTGACAAGTGGTAGTTGCTTAAAGGTTAGTTAAAATATACAGTTGCAAGCCTTACTGAGAAACATGTTGTACTACATTATGCTAAACTCCACTGGTCTGCCTTGTTTTTCTAACGTGGTTTTGTGATATTTGGAAAATACTGTTCGTACTGAAGTGACACAGATCTTCTAAATGTTGACGCCAAGAAATCATTTGTTTAGCACTACACTGATCAGAACAGGCTTCTTACACAGAGGTGTAAGAAGATGTTCCTCCCAATGTAAGTTACTGATAATTGGAAATTTCCCTTCAAAGTCATATTTTATCTTTGGTAACAAATACTATTCATTGCCTTCCTTGAAACAGTGTTTGTTTTCAACAATATATGTATTGGATACTGCAGACTGAATAACGATAGTTTGCCATTCTTTCAAGTCAGAATGACTGTAAAGAATGACTAGTCCAGCTCAGAACTCAGAATAGTCACACTAATGCTGTTCCCTAAGGTGATGTCACATCTTATATAGCAGAAGAATTTTTTTGCTACTTCCCATTTCATCATAGTGAAAGGCATGTTTTCAAGCCAGCATTTCATGAAGTTCTGCTTTGTTAACGGTCTTCCTAGATGACAGTAACTCTCCCCATGAGTGTTGTTGATACTATGGAGAAGGGCTGTATGACCCCCACCATTGCTTTTGCATTGTAGTGCAAATCTCAAAGCAGGATAAAGGGCAAAATACTGTATGTATCATGACTGTAGAAACAGGGTATTTCCAAAAGTGAACTTAGGTTCAGTGTTTGTTTTGTCATCATTCAATTGGGATCAGATCTTCCTGCTTTTAACCTTGACTAGACATTTAATAATCATGCTAGAACTTTCCTGGTATCAGTAACTATTAATAAAGTTTTTAGTTCATATTTTAAAAAAATAATAGTGTATTTGCATTGGGACAAGGGATTGGGGAGATAGCTCAGTAGAATAAGCACTTGCCTAGGAGGTGCAAGGGCCTGAGTTCAATCCCAGTTACACACACACACAAAACCAACCTTCCCTCCCTCCCTCCCTCCCTCCCTCCCTCCCTCCCTCCTTCCCTTCCTTCCTTGCAGTACCGGGGATTGAATTCAGGGCCTTACGTTTGTGAGGCAAGTGCATATACCTCAGAGTTAGCTTTCTGGCCTAACACTTTTGTTTTAAGGGAAATAAAATGTTTTTAACCTGGATTTCATGCCAAGTGTATCTGTTGAGATCCCTGTCTAGATTTTTGTCCTTGTATTTCGACAGACACTGACACCCTTGCACCTTTGCTATTGACAGTCACTGACACATTTCTCCTACTTTCAGATATTGCTGATATTTCTGTTAAGCAGTGTCAGCAGCGTTATGAGGACATGAAAAATCGTCGTGATAATGAATATCTTTTTAATGCAGAATTTATAACTGCTGACTCTTCAAAGGTATGAAGATTTTCTTTTTTCTTTTTGTTTTTTCGGTCAACTTTTTTTTTAAGTTTTTTTCTTTTTCTTTTTTTGTGCAGGGTCTCATTATGCAGCTTGGACTCATAGTGATCCCCCTGTTTTCTGCCCCCCTAGTGCTGGGATTGCACGAATGCACCACCATGCCCAGACTTTTTACTCATTTGTTAACATATGCTTTGGAACATGAAAACCCTTAGGATGTGCATTTTTATTTTTCTTGCGGAACCAGGGGTTGAACTTGGCAGGCAAGCCCTTATTCTAGTGAGCTATATCCCCAGCCCCAGGACATGCATTTTTAGTTTCAACCAGAAATCCTTTTATTGTAGGTTCCCCTCAGCAACCCAGTGAGTACTTGTGGGAATTTGTTTTTAATAATTTGTGTTGTTGAAATCACTTTGTTACTTTCTGGTTTGAACAGGATTTATTTTTAGCACAGTTGTCCCTCAGAATCTGTAGGGATTAGTCCCACAAATCCCAAACTCAGAAGGAGCTCAAGTCCATCATATACATGATGCAATAAAGTTTTTGTTGGTAACCTATACACACTCTACAGTGTGTTTTGTTAATACTTACATTCTTATACTACTGCTACATTATTGGAACCATATTGACTGTTGTTTGGGGAGTGATGCACAGGGAAAATATCTGTAGAGATACTGTCAGTTTTTCCTTATATATTCAACATGGAGTCATATGAACCCAGTGATGGAGAACCTGTGGCTACTAATAACTGTTTTCAAGTAGAACTGAACCTAAATATGCTTTGTTCATCATGTAGGTTATTAATTTCTCAACAGCAGAATCTTCCTGCTTTTTCCACCTTCAGTCTGGGGGCTTCAGGGGACTGCGGATCACACCCAGCCCTTTGCACATGCTAGGCAAGCACTGCTGCTGAGCGACAACCCAGTTGTGAATTTCTTAACTGTGGAATTCAAGGACTAAATGGGTGGTGAAAGACTCATGGGGAATTTGGTTATCTTTGACCTGCTCTTATTTTAAACTGTAGATATCATTAGTTATTTGCTTGCAGTTTTGAAAATGAAAAAGAAGTATAAGAAAGTTGGGAATCCTTTAAACATTTTTATTTCTTTAAGATGCTGGTGTTCAAAGAATCATCTTTAAATGTCCTATGTGTTGGTTCCATTATTAATTGTGATTTCAGCATCCCAGGATCTTTAAGTTGCCATGCAAATAGGAATTAAATTTTTTTTTTTGAGCTAGAATAAAACTTATTATGCTTCTCATACATGTGTAAGGGGGAGAAGAGCTGAAGACTGATGTAAAGGATCGGTTGATGGTAGGGCTTACATAGTTTTAAGAACTCTAAATTCTAGGAATTAATATACCAAAAAATTTTTCATTCATGTTATATCTGCTTCAAAGTACTAAATCCATTTTAATATATTTTAGGAACTTTTAACTGAGAAATTTCGTGACCCAGAAATGTGCTTTGACATCTGCAGTTGTCAGTTTGTATGTCATTACTCCTTTGAGTCCTCTGAGCAGGCTGACATGATGCTCAGAAATGCTTGTGAGAGACTCAACCCTGGAGGCTACTTCATTGGTACCACTCCCAATAGCTTTGAATTGATGTAAGTACTTTGAAATGCGTGATGTTTGCAAAATGCACAGTATTCAGTAGCAAATGTTTATCACAAGTAGAGTTCATAAGGCACATTATTTCATCTTGATAGTGGTGAGCACTTAAAGTGTTGTGAGTAGATGCTCAAAGATCTAAGAATCTTTTAAAACTTTACATGTAATTTGGAGACTGAGGTTATGCTAAACCAGACGTGGCAGACAAATTATCAATCAGATATTGAGGACCAGAGACTTAACCAACCTAGCTTTTTGGTAAGACCGTTAATGATATTTTAGTGTATTTCTTCTGAAAAGTAGCTTGAGTCCATTTAAAAAACTAATAAAATGTCTTTTTAATTTGTATCATGTATTTCTCAACATATATGATCTCATTAAAGTTCTTTAATCTTTTTTGTATTGCTTGGGGGATAACTCTGGTAGAAGACGCCTTGAAGCTTCAGAAACAGGATCGTTTGGAAATGAAATATATACTGTGAAATTTCAGAAGAAAGGAGATTATCCTTTATTTGGCTGCAAATATGACTTCAGCTTGGAAGGTGTTGTGGATGTCCCTGAATTCTTGGTCTATTTTCCATTGCTGACTCAGTAAGAATGTCATTAATCTGTTAATGATTTTTCTTTTTCTTTTTTGTCTTATAAGAAAAGAAAAAATAGAAAGAATCATTATTCCTGTTCATTCTGTATTGTAAGTGGCACTCTAAAAAGGCTTAACAGAAGCTTGTAAGAAAAGATTGTAGCCTCAGATCCTCCATTGGTGCCATAGGTTTCTGAGATCCTTGCATAATTTTCTCTCACTTATGTAAATTATTTCATCCTGTGAATAAGAAAGCCAGTTGCCTTTACTTTGAGACAGAAAATAATAAACCTTGCAGATACTGAAAGCTTTTATGTGACTGCTAGTAACTTTGGTAATGTGATGTTAGTCTTTGTATATCCAAGGTCTTCCTTTTTTGATTGAGGTATGTGTTAAACGTTTACTTTTCAGTTGTAACTTTTTTTTTTTTTTTTTTTTTTAATATTATGGCCTGCTCAGCTTGCCCTAGGCTGGGGCTGGTGGCACAGCATGTGGTTGCGGGGATCAAATCATGATCCCTGTGATTGCCTGAGCTTGCCTAAGCAGGTACTTTAGGCCGCTGAGCCATCTCGCTGGCCCTTCAGTTGTAACTTCGGCCTCTGTCTAGTGATGCGGTACATGTGCTTCAGGAGTGTCCCCCTGCCCCCCCCCCCGCCCCCAGTGCTCCTGAATTCCTAGAACTCCTGGCAAACTATAGACACAAAGGGCTGTATCACAGAAGACTTCTAGGCCTTATGATATATCCTGGAGTTGTGGTTTCCCTGCCTGGAAGAGAGCTAGAGTTAGCTTTAATGGAGTCTACGTTATAGCTACCCAAACATGATTTTCTGCTTTCTAAAAATAATAACTATTTTGAATATTGACTGAGATGAGCTTTAGGATTGTTTAGTTTTAATTGGTGATTGTTTGAATTGGCACTCAGCTTGTAAAAATCTAGTTCTAGAAATTTTTAGTTTTGTACTAATTGTAAACATTTTAAACAGCATAGGACAAGGAACATTATGACTGAACATTAAACTAATATAAACAGCTATAAGAATATGCTTATATGCTATTTATAAAGTTAAATACATATTTTAATTAAAATTAATAAATTGAAAGATGTTATTACTATTCAACTTTATAAATTGAACAGTTTTTCATATATTTCATATGTTAGGTTTTTGGTTTTGGGGCACATAGTTGGTAATTTTGGTAAATCCAAAAAGATAGATTTTTTAAAAAACACTAAGCAAGTTTAGGAATCTTCTAGTTGCATAGCCTAATGTTAAACTTACAAAGTGACAAGCCTTGATAATATCTAATTTTTAAAAATTATGTTTTGAGGAAAATTATTCATTAAAATGGGTATTTAGTGAGAGAGTCAGAGAATGTATAAAGGCACTTTTGCTTTTCCCTGAAAACTGAACAAAAGCTAATTCAGCTTGGGTTCTATTATAATTGCAATATTTTTACATTATCAAACTTGGTTTTGGCCTGGAGAGATAGCTTGGTGATCTAAGCACCAGCCTGGCAAGTGCAAGGACCCATTTTTGACTCCTGGTACTGCGTGCCATGCCAGCCCCAGTACCCTGGGCATTTTGTAAGGAACTGATTTTGGCTCCTGCTGTCCTTCATGGAGGGTTGGCTGAAGTGGTAGCCCTGTCTTTCATGTGCTCATTGCACACCAGCCCAATGGTTCACATGTCCCTCACACACAAGCCCTCCCTTGCCTGGTGAAAATCATTCCCTTCTACCCTTCCCTTTTCCTGCTTCCTGAAGTCATCTCCTGGCTTGTTTGTTTGGTGGCAGACCATAATAATACACTTATTTGGCAAATGCCATGGGGAAAGTGAACCTGAATGTAATGTAATGACTAATGAAGTGAGTACTTAAGGAAGCCACCTGGAGAGAAGTGAGTTTTCAGTCAGGGTGTACAAGAGGTGGAAGTGGCAGCAGACAGTGTATAAAGCCTGAGTGGGATAGGACCAGAAGGAAAGGGAACCAGGGACCCATCTGTAAGAGGAGGCAGGGTTCCTTGCACATGCCCCATTGAGAGCTTTTGAATGGTGTGTGTACTGGGTACATGAGAGCCTTGTGAAGGGTGTTCAGGGTGGGTTGTGCATATCGACTGCATCTGTACTTTTGGAAGCTTAATTTGACTGCAGTCTATTATTTCTTGGATATTAATATCAGAAGACAAGGACAAGTGAAGAGGTTCCTGGAAGTGGTGCAGCCAGGCAGACGAGACAGTGTGGTGGTCATTGGAACAGGGAGGTAGCAGACAGAGTAGGAATGAACCCACTTTGGAGTGTTTGGTGTGATGTGGGCTTTGGAGAGAGGAACAGATGAGTATACTGTGGTAATGGGGAAAGTCAGAAAAGGGGTATCCTGAGGTTCAGTCTTCTGAGGTTAGAGGATATCTCTGATACCACAGAGTAGGTCTAGTGAGTGGGTAGTGGAGTACATGCAGATGATGATAACAGACCTCCCAGATAAGGGTAATGAAGACCACTCCAGATTCCTCTTTCCAGAACCTGAGATTTAGAAGTTCGGTAAAATAAAACAAACCAACCAACTAAACAAAAAAACACGTAACTGTAGAAAAGCAATTGAAGATGTAAGGTAAAAAGAGAATATGGAAGGAAGGTGGCAGTTGTTTTCATGCAGCTGTGGGGGGAGCTGCGATAGAATAGAATGGAGTCAATCTGAAAATGTTCCCTCAACCTCACCCCATCTTACAGTCCCTGAGGCTGGCTTTTACTTTCTACTTGTGTGCCACATGGGGAGAACTATGTACTGTCCCTGGGATTTAGAACTTGTTTCTTTGTAGGTGTGGTTACTCTTAATTTTGCATTTCTTCGTGGTTATTTTACAAAGGAAATAGTAGCTTTCTTAGTTAAGTCCAGAGGATGTCACTGTTGTTATAGCAAAGTAAGCTATTGAGGAATTACAGCTATTTTGGAAGCCTTTTCACTATGTAATCTTTTTTTGGACAGAATGCTGAAGAAGTACAATATGAAACTGATTTACAAAAAAACATTTATGGAGTTCTTTGAGGAAAAGGTTAAGAACAATGAAAATAAAATGTTGTTAAAACGAATGCAGGCTTTGGAGGTGAGTACTTAGAAAATGTGTAAAAATTCCAAGTCACAGTGAACATATATGGCTGATTTTGAGATCCTTCTAAGGCTGTTTTCTTAAAAATATATTGTAGAATATGATAACTGCTATGTATTCTTTGGCTCTTAGGAAGAGACAGACAGAAATTTCCATGGCTCATGCTCAGTAAATCCTGGTGGGTGGATGATACACTAATCTAGTTCTGTTATCTGGATTGAGGTGCTTTAAATAGGTTTCTTCTGTCACTTCTGTGGGGCTGGGAACATGCACTCTGTGTTGTCTAGCCTCACCCCACCCATGCCTCAGTTGTGGCGTCATGGGTATGTGTCTGCTGCTCAGTTGTCACCTCTGGTTGAGAACTGCTTACTTAACAAGTACATCTGGAATTGTAGAACCTTCCTGGCTGGGGTCCACGTTAAGGGCAACCGTGTATAACATTTCTTGGATGACAGCCAAGATTTTAGTCATGTGGAATATGCTACTGAGACCTGCTCTCCCCCTGGATCCTTGCACAGCATGGTGGGGGTATATGCAGCACACAGTATAGATTGCTTTTTTCCTCTACACAACATGATTAGTTACTTTTCTGTCATTGCAGGGACAAATACCCAACACACAAACTTAGGCAAGGAGAGGTTTATTTAGCTCATAGTTACTGGAGGTTTCATAATTTAAGACAGCAAGACCTCTAGACTATGTCGCTGTATCCAGGATGATTTGCTCCATACCTCTGAGAGACCGCAGTCTGGGGGTGGGGGGGGGCTCTGACAGCGCGTCCTGTCAGTTTAATGGTTTGTGCCTCTCTTGACCACGTCCCTCAAGCCCCGCCCTGGTCCTTTGGATTTACATGAGGCTTTGTGGGGACAACTAGCTACAAACCATAACATTCTGTCCCTGGACCCCCAAACTCTCATGTACATCCCTTTCTGCAGAAGGCATTTTAGTCCATCTCTAAGAGTTGCCAAAGTCCCAACAGTTTCAGCATTGCTGAAAAGTCGAAGTCCCAAGTCCTCCAAGATCCAAGGCAAACTCTTAACTGTGAGCCCCTACACAAATGAAAATTTAAATACATTCAACATTCAAAGACCTCAAGATAAACATTGCCATTTCCAGCACATGTTTGTTACTGATCAGAATCAGATAAAGAATTATACTCCTCACGTGAGCATTAAATTTCAGAATGTTCGATTTAGAATGTTCTCATCAGTATTGTGGGGACTTGGTGTCTCTGTGTACCCTGAGGAGAAACTGAGGCAGCAAGGAGGAAAAGGGAGACAAGAGCTGGCTCAGGTGGAGGCTTGTTTGCCTGAAATGCAAAGGATTGAAAGAACAGCAGCAGGGGTGTTGTTTATATATCTTTGTATAGTATCACGACACATAGGTTGTGTAGTGACTAATGACTGAAATTATCAGGGAAGGATGCTTTTCTTAAAACTGAGGCAGCTTGGCCACTTTAGGCACTGATGAGGCCTTGTCTTGCCGTTGCACATATGACCAGTTTCCAACTTCACCTGCTCACAACACAGTACTGTCTTACTGTCCTGATTATTTCATGGTAGGAAAATGAGTTACTTTTGATGACTTCTGCAACGAGACCCAAAAAAGACAGTAAGTTAGTTGTTTCAGGGTCACAGAGTTGTTAAGTCTAGGTAATCTTTCCTTTTATAGGAAATAGTGAAAAGTTCCCTGTCAGTTGTAGTAGGGAGATTTTCTTTTAATCTTAAGTTAGCTTTTAAAAACCCATAATCAATGAGGTGATCATGTTTGTTATATCTTAGAAATATTTTCATTTTCTTTGTATTAGGAGCGTTAGGAGTTCTTGTTTTTCTTGAGGAAGAGCCTAGCAGCTGTGTCTGTGTGTGTGTGCGTGCACGTGCCGGCGCGTGTCTGTCCTTCCTTACAAGACTGTGTGCTTTGAATACATTGTCCCTATCTGACCAGCTTTATATGTATGCAACCGAATAGTTAATGCTTCCTGTTAGTAAATAAGTAATGAATTCTAAAATGTATGTACCCAGCACTTGGGAGGCTGAGGCAGGAGGATTGGTGCGAGTTCGAGACCAGCCTGGGCTACAAAAGTGAGCTCAGGACCAGCCTCAACTGCATAGCGAGACCCTGTCTCAAAAAAGACAAAAAAAAAAAAAAAAAATGTACGTAGATGATAGGATGTGGGGCAACAAGGACCTTAGGATGTATTAAGGGGACAGACATGGAATCAGAGAATTCATTATGATGGGAAGTAGTGAAGAAATACTTGAAATGCAGGCAGCATACAAAGAGCCTATGAAGAAGATGTCAGCAGGCATAAGGCCATGAGACCTGAGATCCCAGGGGTATGAGGAAGTACTGCTAATTGTGTATATTTTTATTATACTGCTTCTCTCAAGCCCTGCTCTTGAGGCTGTGACTGAGCTCTGTGGTGTCTGGAGACATGAACAGTAATGCCCTGCTCCAGAGTCCTCTGGTCTTTTGCCTGTTTTTGGACCAGTCATTTCTGAGAACCTGTTAAGGTCATGGCACAGGTGAGGGGCACAGCCTGTAAAGTTTAAGATGGTGCTTGGATGACATAAGAAAGATAGTTTGGAGAGATATAGAGATAAGTAGAAAGAATGGTCAAGGTACAGCTGCGTCAGCCTGCCCTGGGGGCAAGGCTGGCGCAGCATGTGTTGCTGGAGGTTGAACTGCGGTCCCTGCCACCACCTAAGTGTTCCTCAGCACTTGAGACCACTGAGCCATCCCACCAGCCCCTATGTATATATTTTAGTAAGTTTAGAAAATCGTCAATTTTATAGCTGTACATAGTTGTGTATTGGTTGGTTTTTCAAAGTGACCAGCAGAGAAGTGGGCAGTGTTCACTGACAGACAGCTAAGCACATTTTCCACAGCATGGTTTGATAGTCATTCAAAATAAAGCCTGAAGCTTTGCAATATGTTGAAACTGCAGCTGTGAGATTAAATTGTTAGAAGACTTAGCAAATATTGGTTCTTTTATCCGTTAAATTGTAATAAGTACCATTGCTAGTGCTAATAATATGGAAATTCCAAATAGCTTAGTATTTGTACAGTAGCAAATAGCTTGATTTCTAGTGCGTAAATATGCTATGGATACTTAGAAAGAAAGGGATGGTGGATGGGTAGGCTTTTGTGAGTCTTCCTTAAAACTTGTTTAAGCAAACTGAGGTTTCATGCTACCTGGTTTGTCATAGTTAGATGAAGATATTATAAAGAATGTATACCCTTTGTAGGGAAGCTGGTAGTGTAGTAAATGCTTTATGGAACTTCTGTTTCGAGTTACATGTATTAGGGAAAGTATTTCATAGTACAAAGAAAAAATACTTAAAATTGGTTTAACATAATACTGGGTTTGAAGCAATGAGTTTCTTAAAGTTATTTTCCTTGAACTCTTTTGTTATCTTAAATGAGGTCCTCTGTTAACTTTTTATGTTCGGTATTTCTAATTGCTGTTTAATGTGAGTACTGAATTACTGTCATAGTAATACTTAGCTCTTAATACCTTCTTTAAGCTTTGTATTGTAACAGAAGCAGCTCTCGACCAGCAGGAAAGAGGACACCCGGTGTGTGCTGCTAAATGGCCACCTTTGCTTATGATTAAATTACAGTTTATTTTTGCTGTATGTATTCTAAGATTGTGATAGAAAGCTGACTCTAGTATGTATTTTAAAAGAATTCTTCAGAGCCGGTGAGATAGCTCAGTGGTCTAAAACATTGCTTAGGCAAGTGTTCAGGGACTGGTTCAATCCTTGGCCTAGCCCTCAAGGTGGGCTGAGCCAGCCACAAAAACAAAAAAAAAAAAAAAAGAAAAGAAAAAGAAAAAGAAAAAAGAAAGATAATTCTTCAAATGCTGGTGGAGTTGTAGGAAAAAGAAACACTTCTCAGCTGTTGATAGGAGTACAACTACTGTGAAAATCTGTGGAGAGCCTCAAAAAACTAGGATTAAAGGTCCCATTGGACCTGGCTCTTTACCTTCTAGGTATTTTATTCTTATTCTTATTAATTCTTATATTTTAGGGATTGAGATACAGGGTGTTCAGGGTCTCACTACTAGACTGGACTTCTAGTGATCTGCCTGTTTATAGCCTCCCAAGAGCTGCGATTGTAGGCCCACATCACCACGCCCAGTCTTAATTGCCTGTTTTAGTGCGCCGTTGGGGCAGGGCCAGTACGACAGTCCCCAGGATTGAACCCCTGAGCCCTACGCCTGCTTACAGGTGCTTTAATCCACTGAGCTATTTTGCTAGCCCCGTTTTATTGTTATTCATTTTTTAGTGCAGGATCACACTTGCAGCGATAGTCTTGTTTTCTGCTTCCTTAGTGCTGGGATTACAGGCATGCACTACCATGTCTAGATTCCATTGCTGGCTCAGTGCATCCAGGTAGGGGCTGGCACAGCTGGTGCCAGGAATTGAACCCTAGCCCTTGCACTTACCTAAGCCAATGCTTAGGTCACTGAGCTGTTTCACTGGCCCTTGGCTATTTTATTTAACTTGTGATTATGAAAACATACCACACCTGTATATGTGCATCCATGCTTATAGAAGGTCAGTTTGTAGGAGCTAAATCTTGGAAGCAACCCAGATGCCCATCAGCTGAGGAATAGATAAAAAAGAATATATTTTTATACAGTGTAGTACTACTCAGCTATAAAGGATAAACTCAAGGCTTTTATAGGTAAATGGATGCACCTAGAAACCATACTCATAAATAAAACAGACTTGTGAGTGTAAACATCGTATTGTTTCTCTAGGGTAAGAAACTGAAATAGTAAGGTTCAGTAGGTTAAAATAAACACTGAAAGGGAAACAAATTGTTGAACAGGAACATCTGAGATGGGGGAAAGAAAAAGCATGCATATACACACAAGACAGCTAAGATATTATACTACTAATTTGTATTTGTTCGTTGGAAGGAATGGTTTTTGCTTACTTAATCAGTTTTGCTTGCCTGTATCTTACAATCTGAGCAACTGCTTTGGAGATACAATATGCAATATTATAATGATTGTTAATTTCATATTGTTTTGAAATTCTGTATTGTTTTTATTTTTTCTCTTCAAAATAAAAATAACATTTGCTTTTGCCCTTTTTTTTTTCCCCTGTGTTTGAAAAATGCATGTTGTCTTGAAGTAATACTTAGGGATCCTTATTTTATTTCAGTGATATATAGTGTTAAGTTCTAAATTGTAAATTTCAACCTAGTAGAGTCTTTACTGGGAATTCCATTTGCTTCCCCAGCCATACCCTGCAAATGAGCACTCTAAACTCACCTCTGAGAAGGCCAGTGATTACGAGCATGCAGCAGCCTACATGGAGAGCAAACAAGTGAAGCTGCCACTGGTGAGCTCCTACTCTCAGAGTACTTCACAGGAAGTGGGAAAGCCTGTTATCTGGGGATTTAGGTGATGATTGCCTGTTTATAATACTGTGCTCTCTGAATTTCAAGTCAGAGATACAATAATCTGTTTCTCTTAAGTTCAGATGACTTTTGATGCCATATTGCATAGAATAAATCTGTTTTCCGTGAGCTGAGGGAGGAGTGCCCTGTCTGGAGCAGTATGGAGAGAGGCTTGCATGGCTCTCCAGGGCACTGCTGACTCAATGTTCAAGGTAGAATTCAGAGTTCTGTGACCTTAAATAGGGCAAGGGTACTTCTCCTCACTAACTTCTATGTGAACAAGTTACGGTGTACCCGTGCCTGATGTCAGCTAGAGCTCTGGCTTTGTCCTCAGTAGAAATTGTGGCAATTCTCATGGCACACTTGTGCTGATGTCCTAACACAGTGCTCACATTTGTCAGCTCACATTACTTAGGTTCTAGAACTGCCACTGGATCTTGTTGTGTCAGTGATGTGTGCAGTGCTACACACATTACTGTGTTGAATGTTTACTTCACTTCTTTTGTATTGACTTCATGGCTCATTTAGAAGAACGTGAGAGTGTTATTCCCTCTTACACTGTTTCATGAGTCAAGACAGGGTTTTATTGTTTTCATCTTCCAGGTTAACAATTTAAGATGTACACCTTTTCAGCCTCTCTCACTCCCTCCCCATTTTTGCCTTTGTGTGCACTTGTGTCAGGGCATACTGGTGCGAAGGTGGCATTCATTTAGCCTCAGATCATGATTCTGTTAAGGGTAAACTCTGCTTATGTTCAGAGAAGCCACTGGGTTTGGCCATCTCAGTCCACAGTGGAAAAACAAGTATGTTTTTATTTCCATATTGAATGTAACATTTTTCTTTTCTTTTCCCAATTTCAGGGAACTCTAAGTAAATCAGAATGGGAAGCTACAAGTGAGTATGTGTAGACCACCAGTGCAGGTTAAACAGTAGCTGCACAGAGTCAACTTTCTGTGGTGTATTTCATGTACCTGTCTGTGCACAGTGTGCCACTGCCCTTGGGAGTCTAGCACCCTTTCTTGCTCCGCTGTGTGGTAATGAGGAAGCCATGTAGGCTGTGGCTCAGAAACGCGTGTAACTTGTTTATTGCCTGCATGTACTGAGTACACTCTCCATCTAGTTCTGCCTTTGAATTCTGTTGAACTCAGTGGCTTACATAAAACTTTCTGTGCTTTTCTAATCTTGGTTGTGCTGATGCTGATGTGAAGGCACAGTGCTGGGTGCCAACTGAGGCAGCAGTGAGGGAGTGAGCAGGCAGGATGGCGAGAGGCTGTGGAGAGCCTCAGGCCTGGTGGGCCTATAGCAGAGCCTCCCTCAGGACTGTGGTCCCCACAGGGGTGTCCTGAGTCTTATCTGTGTGTTTCTGTCCATCCCCTGCCGTTTGCGCAGTTTAGTGTTTGTTGCTTGTGTTGGTGGCATGAGTGGCAAAGACAAACTTTAGAGGATAGAAAAGCAAATGGGTTAAATCTCTTCCTTGTTCAGTGGAATGGAAGAAATAGGCACCAGTGAAATGTACCACTAGGTAAACTTTTAAAGTGTTAAAAGGGAAATACAGGTAGAGAGTGTGACAGGAGTGAAGTCGCAGTAGTAACACAGTAGTTGATACAGCTGAGTGTTGCACATTTGGTAGTGCTGCTGCAGCTGCCCTCCGCTCCAACTCATGCTGGCGTCATAGCACTTCCTAAAAATACTGGTAATCACATGTACCTCCCATAGGTGAGGGAGCAGCAAGAGAACCTTGTGGCAAGTCCAAGACAACTGGTTTATGTGGTTGCATGGAAGTCCTTGCCATGAGTGGGACTTTGAGGAGTTGGAGAGTTACTAACTACATTCCAGGTCAGATTCCAGTTTTGGTGGAGTATAGTGACCACTGCTATATTAGGGGAAAGGGTACTTACTGAATGTTGGTTTGTTGTGGCTTTGGATGGCTCTGGTGGGAGCAGGGTGTACTACAGGAGGTTATCAGCGTGGGGCTGAGGTGAGGAGCCTGCAGTTCTATGAGCATTGTTCCTGCTTATTGGCCTGGGCTGAGAGTCACAGTTATTGCACTGAAGGAAGAGTGGAGATGATCAAGAAGGAATAGCACAGTAATATGGCCAAGAATTGGCTCGTGAGACTGGGACAGCACTGCTATGCTGGGTGAGTTGGAAGAGTGAAAGCTCTGGAAGCTGTCTTAGGCCTTCATCTGTCTTACCTTCAAAGTCTGCTTATACGGCCTTTGTGCTGATTGCTGTTGAATATCCTTATGTATGCACCAAACAGCTGGCAATATTTTCAGGATCAGTCACCTTTTGAGAAAGTTTCTTACCTTGCAGTCTGTGGGTATCTTACTAGGTGTGGCAGGGTAGACTTTGCATGATGTATAGAAAATCATATTTGTGACCTGTCTGTATATGGGCATGTACCACAGTAGGGTGCCTTGTTTGAGGGAATACTGTTACGTCTGGTTACATCCAAAAGTGGGCATCACAGGGCCAGGTGGCTGGGTTCTTTCAACATCTCTTGCTGTGTGCCTTGTGATGCACTTTCTGTGCTATGCCCAAGCATAGCAGCTAGGTAACTGGGTGGATTTTGCTATGTCTTGTTATGTGTGTCTTGTATATCTTCTCACTAATCTTACATTGTATATGCCCTATGTATAAGTTAAAAACAATTCTGAAACTTTTTAATAGAAAAATTAATGCTGCTTGTTATGTAATTGTCCTACCTTTCTTGTACCAGGTAAAAAGATTTCAGTTAAATAGGCTTTTTGGTTTTCTTTGTATTTATGCTTTTAGGTTTTCTTAAGTGATTTTTAGAGTTTTAGGGCTGATGAGTAGGTTTTCCTGTGACCTGTATTTTCTCTGGTGTAATAGGTGGATACCTGTTTTGAAGTAAATATAAAAAGGTTCCTTAGCTGCCTAAATGTGACTCAAACAATAGAATTTTAAGATAAATGAAGTTTTTCTCTAAGGCTGCTTCAAAGCCTAAGACTATTTACCCAGCCATAAACAGGACTGAGACTGCTGTGTTGTTACTCTGAGAATGTGAGAAGCTAACCTGACTCCCCTGTTTCTTCCCCAGGTATTTACTTGGTCTTTGCCTTTGAGAAGCAGCAGTAAGCTTGCAGGCACTGAGGCAGCTGTCCTGTGCAAATTTCAATGTCCGTCTCAGACATACTCGACAGTGCTGTATGCATTGTAGTCATAAATTCTAAATGTGCAGGCTGCAGCTGGAAACTCCAGTGTAGTTAACATTTGCTGTCTGTGACAGATCAACTTTCATGTGTATATATATAGAAGTGAGTTGGGACCTTCATCTTTAAAAATTTATTTTTAAGTAATGTCTTAAAGAATTCATTTGTGTCTACTGTGTTGGCTCTTAGAAGTTATTTGTGATATGTTATAGCACCTGGACTCTGCACAGTGCTCCAGGCTGTCGAGTGTTTACAGTGGTCCACTTTCTGCAGCTGTCACCATGGCACTGGAGCACACTGGCTGCCTGTGTGTGGGCTCCGCTCCATAGTCTGTAACTTAGTAGTTTTAAGACAAAATGGATCATTGTGTACATGTGAATGTAAATGTTCAGTATATATTACTATAGATTTAAGTTTAAAACTCGTTATTAGATTGTCATAAAGTTCCTTAACTAGAATTTTTTCTGTTTGTTGTGCTTCTCTGTAACTGTTTGCTAATATGCTGCATTTTGGAACTGTTTAGAACATTGAGCTGGCAGCATAGTTATTTTGGGATTTTCTGACTTTCTGTTAAGACTTTCTGGCCATAACACTCATTACACTCAGACATCAGGATTGGTACCAGGCACCATGCCTGCCCTATTCCTTGAACATGGATACTACAGTGTACCTTTTCTCCAGATTTGATGACTCCCCATCCCTTAAACCTGCTGGAGTTTTTCAGATTTGTACATGTAACTGCGATAGGAATATGGACTTTGGCTCAGTCTTGGCTGATGTTAAGTCTAGGTTACTAATGCGGAATACCTGCTACAGCACAGTAGTAAGTGCTTCCTGTGTCTCTGTTACAGCAGTGCTTTTGCACAGTTGGAGCCATTGCCTGATCACCATTTTGGATTTTCATTTGCCATTTCAGAATTGTTGGCAGGTTGGCGTTTGTGCCCAGGCTTGGTGATAAGTGCCTGTAATCCAGCTTCCTGAGGAGGCTGAGGTAGGAGGGATACAGACTTAAGATCAGGCTCGGCACCCTAGTGTGCTAAAGTAAAAATAGAAAGGGCTGAGTATATATACTTCAGTGGTGAAACAGTTGCCGAGAGCGAGTTGCTGGGTTCAATCCCGAGTACTTAAGAAAGCTGTGTAATTGACAGTTTTTTCAGAACTGGTGATTATATGAACTGTTGTCCTTACATTGTGTCAGCATTTAGGAAACCTGCTGGTTTTGAGTATTGAGAAACTTTCAAGAGCAAAGTAATTGTGTGTTCTTTTTAAAATCGCTTATTTAAAGCTTGGCTTACAGAGATGTTGCTTTGTGTAATTATCTCTTGTACTTGTTTTCCAAACAGTCTTAGTTTGTATCTGTTGTCCACTATGTTAGATTTGCAGTCAAGTAGCAAACTTTGAGTGGCTGCTAGTGGACAGGCAGAGCAACTAGTAGTGCTGAGAGGGTAGCTCTTTCTGGGAGGCAGGCTTGCTGCTTCCAGGCTGACATCCATGCGGGTCACAAGAGTTTGGCAGGTGCCAGGAGCATTCTCATCCCATGCTATGCTGCTGCTCTTGGCCTCAGTTCACAGGCAGTACATGTCATTTTAGTTTCCTGAAGCTCTTTCCACTCCATGGGGTTATTTCAAGGAGAGAAGAATCCCTCTTGGGATTGAATGGTAAAACAGCAAAGAGAAGAAAAAAGTAGTTAGTGAGGCTTTTGGTGTGGAGAAAGGAGAAAGTAGCTGGTGAGAGAAGGGCTCTGGGCAGTCAGCTGTAGGTGCTAGCATGTTGTGCAAGCAACCACAATGTTCCTGTAACTGTTGTCCCTTGCTTTATCTGTTCTCCTTATTCTCCCACCACTCTGAGCCTGAGCGTTGATGGGGTGAAGGTGAAAGGGGCAGGGTTGTTCTTCCCTGCTTGCTGCAGGACTTTTCTGTGTGGGTTGCAGTGGGGAGATCGTTGTCCAGTGGTCCCAGCCTGCCACCTGCTGAGCAGTTTATCCTTCTTGGTTAGTTAGAAATGAACATCTGAGCAGCCATTTGTGGAAGGGCACAGTCTGATCTGAGAAGGCTTCATTGTGTGTGGCCACAAGCGCTGACATTGAGTTCTTTGGACCTGGGATCTGCCTCAGGGAAAGACGTTGTGGCCATTGTTCAGGGGGAGACACTGGCAGCAGCGGTCTCCAGGAGTGGTATCCTCTGCTGTCGAGAGTGGGCAGGCCAGGCCTGTGTTTGTAGGGCCTACAAGCAAGAGGCGTAGTGTGACACTTGGGAACATTTGGTCTTAGATAGCAATGACATTGATGGAGGCTCCCTCTAGGGAGAGTGAGCCTGTATAGACTGGAAGTTTGCTTATGGGTACAGTGATTCCTACACCTGGAACTTGAAGAAACGGAATTACTGTTTGACTTCACATATGTCAATTGGGGATCAGAGCAGAGGGGTACAAACCTTGATGAAATTGAGGGCAGGGTACAGTGTTGTCAACAGTGAGAAGCCGAAAGGCTAGTGAGCCATGAGAGGTTCAGATCCCAGCCATGCTAGTTCTCCCAGGAAGGTGCCCTAGAGCCCTTCTTGGTTCGTTGAGTAAGTTGCTCTGTGTGCCTCTGGCATGTCTCTGATGAAGACTTAGCTTCTTGTGAAGACTGTATGTGGGGTGGAAGTGCCAGTGTGGATGTTCCAGCTGCTGAGCATGCTTTCACTGTGTGAACTGGCTCTCTGTTGTCTACCTCAGGCTATGTATACTTGAGTTATCTGGAGCCAGTCACTGTAAAGGTCCTTAAATCTGCAGAATAGAGGCCAAATGCAGGCACCTGGGCCTTGATAGAAGTTGTGAACCAAAATGCCTGTGGTTCATGGCTTGACTGTGGGGACTTTGGTTGAAGCCTAAGCCCTCTCCCTAGAACTGCATGGTTATCTTCCTCAGGAACCAAAGTCCTTGGATGAAGCCGAGTTAACAGCTCATGTCTTGAAGCCCCTAACTTGTGTTATTTGCTAAGTGTTTTACCTGTGGTAACTCATCTCAATCCCTTTAATATCTCTGAGTTAAGTACTATCATTCCCATTGCAATGACAAAAAAGTGAGGGAAGAGAGGATGCTGACCTAGTAGCCTGTGCCCTGGCTGCATGTCACAGGCGAGTCCTCACCTGGTCGTCTGTAGCCCGTGCTGCTCACTAAGGGGACTTTGGTATTTTGACTCAAAATGTTGGTGCTTTTTTTCAATGCTCCCTGAGAAGAGTGTTGATTCCTGCATGACAGGCTTTGGAGGGAGGGTAGAGACCTGTCTACTACTTAATGCACTGATAGGTGGCAGGGAACCTTGAACTGTGCAGTGGAAGGAAGCCCTGCTTTTCACAGCCAGACCTGAAGGATTCTGTCAGCAGTGGTGCTCGTCTGCTTTGGCCGTGGAATTACACCAGGAGACTTCAAGCAGATGCAGGTGTAACATTTGTACAGTCACATACGTGATTTTCACAAGTTGATCATATGAATGCAGTTATTTCTCCAACCCTATCAGGCTCCTTTCTGGAGATACCTTCCCTTGCTTTATCTAACCACTGCCTGGTTCTAGGAGCACTATGTGAATGGAATTATACATTATGCGTTCATTGTATCTGGCTTATTTGGCTCAGTAATATGTTCATGAGATTTTTATTACATGCATTTTGCACATGGTTTGTCGTAATTGTGTAATATTCCAATGTTTAAATAAACTATATGTTATCTGATGGAAGTGTGGTTAATTTCCAGCTTGAGATGTTACTATTGCCTCTCCACCCCCAAGTAGTATGACCTCAGTTCACGAACTCAATTCTCATCATAGTTCTTCGCAAGCCAAACTGGACGAGAACTGAGTCAAATTTCCCTGTAAGATCAACATTGAACCTGTCAAATTTGATTTGGTTTTCGTACTGCTGAATCTTTGTGAATGTAAGTATATACAGATATATAACTGCTCCTCCAAAGAGGAGATGGGGACCACAAGTTGTGCCTCTCTATGGGATAGGTTCATCAGCTCGTCAGAAAAAGCATTTGAGTCATAGACATTTATTAGGCAGAGTTGAAGTACAGAGAGAAAGAGTTCTGGGATTGGAGGTATGTACAAGGTATGATTTAAAAATATAGTGAAATTATTACAGTAAAAGAATGCTATTAAATGCATTCAGCTGTCATTAAACCCTCTCAGAACTCCCCTTTTAAATACATTTATCCCATTATTACCACAGTGTTCTCTTTGGTGAATGTCATGTTTACATGGTTATGGCTACCTCAGTGTCCTTAAGCAGTTCAAAAAATTTACCTTTCATGGTCATTTTGACATTGGGCAAGAGCCAGAAGTCACACAGTGCCAGATCGGGTGAATGAAGCGAGGGAACACTGATTTTTGTATGACTCTGCCTTTCCATTAGATGGTACCCGGTAGCAGCATTCACCATGCTTTTGACTGCCTTGTAAAGATACTCATGAGAGAGGACTTTTAAAATAGCTTCAGGAAGGGGCAAATATGAATAGCTAAGTGTGCTTGAAGTAAAAGGGAGTGTTCTCAGGGGGACTGAGGGCAGTGTCTTTAATAAACTTCTAAAAAATATAAGCCATAAATTATAGCCATACCAAATCAAATATAGTCATACAATTATTGCAGTGTACAATAATAATTGAAACTTTCAGCGCTGCCTTTTCAATAATGGGTAGAACAGCTATGCAGAAGATGAGAGAACACTTAATGCCTACTGTCTGTCACAGGCATGCTTATTGCTCTCCCTCTTGAAGCAGCGTACGGTCTTCTCTAGTGTACAGCATGTTTCCTGGGTACACTGGGTTGGACTGCAGGTTAATACAATTGGAGACAGGTGTTCTAGAAAATAGATTTCTAAACCATGATGGGATGAGTGTGGCTATCTGTTAATAGATAAAAAGCAAAATTCACAAATTTTGGAAATTAGTGCATAGAGGACAAAATCACAAGGGAAATTAGAAAATGTGTACATCTAAGTGAAGCAAACCAAAATCTAGGCTGCTGCAAAAGCCATACTAATGGCACTTTGAGGCACACATGCATTAGAGATATTTCCAAATAGCCTAATTTAAAAAATAACAGACTAGCCTGTGAGATGGTTCAGCACTCTAAAGTGCCTGCTTAGGAAAGCTTAGGCGACTGTGGTTCGATCCCTGGAACCGTATGCCGTGCAAGCTTCACCCATAGGACAGGCTGAGCAGGCCATTAAAAAAAAAAAAAAAAAACAAGAACAGACTAAACCCTATGTTAGTTGAAGAAAGGTAGTGAAGACTAGGGCACAAGCAAAAATAATTTTTTTTTTTTTTTGCAGGACCAGGGTTTGAACTCACAACCTTGTCCTTGCCAGGCAGGCACTTGTGCTACAGAGCTATCTCCCTGGCCCGGCACAAGCAAAAAAAAAAAAAAAAAAAAAAAAAAAAAAAAAATGTTTCTTTGAAAACATCCAATCTAGGGCCGGTAAGATGGCTCAGTGGTCTGAAGTGCCTGCTTAGGCAAGGTTAGGCAACTGCAGGGACAGCGGTTCAATTCCCGGCACCACATGCTGCGCCAGCCCCACTCCCAGGGCAGGCTGAGCTGGCCATAAGAAAATAAATAAAATAAAATAAAATAAAATAAAAAAGATTACTTTCTTAAAAAAAAAAAAAGGGCCCGGCGGGATGGCTCAGTGATCTAAAGCTTAGGCAGCTTCAGGGACTGCGGTTTGATCCCGGCACCACATGCTGCGCCAGCCCTGCCCTTGGGGCAGGCTGAGCCGGCCATAAAAATGAGTGAATAAACAAACAAAGGTTCTGAAACAAGAAAAAAAAAAATAAAATAAATAAATAAAATAAATAAATAAATAAATAAATTAAAAATTCTTAAAAAAAAAAACATCCAATCTAGATGGACTGAGAAGACTCGTTACTGAAAATAAGAGGGAAGACTTAGATGCTACGTAAATAATAAGTTATAGGTATTCCAATTTTTGTTAAACCTCATCAATTCTTAAAAGATTATCTAGTCTGAAAGTCTGAGAAGACATGTAACTCTTGCAGCAAAATACAGTGAGATAAACACGAGACTAACAGTGGCAGCATATGCTTTTGTTGCTGGAAGGGTAACAACCTGATGGAGAATCAGGGAATGTTGATAATTGGGAATTTGTACTGTTTTTTACAACATTTACAAGTAGCCATGGTAGCCACATTAGGTCAGTTTGGGATTTATGAAAATCACACAAGGTTTACATATTCCAGAGGTTTGTTAGTATGGTTAAATTTTAGTTTACAGTTGGTTTTAACTGCTCCTTAGGCTAGTTTGTTCTCTTGTGAGTTTTATGGTTAAAGAGGTAAGAGGGTGAGGAGCGAATTCACCTAAAGTTTGAGTGGCTTGTAAAATGGAGTCTCTCTTTCAATGTTATTCCCCCGTCAAGGACATGTTTTCCTTCTTAGGACATATATAGTCCTTCATGTAGTGATAATTTATATTTCATAAATTCAGTTTAAAACCATTTGTACCCAGTGTCCAGTATTTTGTATCCTTCTATGCAATAAATCAGACATGGCCCAACTGTTAACAGTTATTATTAGAATGGGGCCAGTCAGGCTGATACCAAGGAGGTTAACCAGGAGTTCTAATTGAACAGTTGTTTATATCAGCCTTGTGTTCTCTGAGGTCCCATGACTTTACCTGCTGTTACAGGCCACCCATTTCTAGGTAAGGGTCTCAGCCTTGGCCAGACTTACAGGCAAACGTGAAAAGCCAAGTGGTTAATATAAATCTTGCTTAGAGCCACTTCGTAGAGATCTACCAATTTCTCTTGTTTTTGTAATTACAGTAGCTGAACCCTGACTAGTATCATTGGGTTTGCAGTCTTCTGCAGCAGACTCAGAACAGAAGTAAAAGCATGTTAATATAATCAGTCCGTTATAGAATTTATTTTATTTTTTTTCTTGTTTCAGAACCTTTGTTTGTTTATTCACTCAAGTCCATTATAGAATTGAAGATGGGTCTGATTGCAGCAGTCTTCACAAATTTGAAGATTTCTCTCCATGGCTGCTTGTTTCAGGATGTCTCCATAATGATATTTTTATGACCTGTTAATATACAAATATACCCTCATCCCCATGTTATTAACTGTACTGGGCCATCTCATTTTGTTTATTTGAATATCTTTTGCCTAGTAAGCACTTAGCTGTCTGCAATACTTAGCTGTCTATAATCATTTTGTTCTAAAGAGCTTAACTGATTAGGAAAGACTAAGCATAGTTTCATACATCTTATGCTTGTACTTTGCTGCTGGATATTCAAGACCAAGTTAGTGAGACCTGTATTACTTAAAATTAACTCCTTACTTATAAGGTCAATTAAATCTCAGGATTTACTTTGGAACCCCACACAGTGCTTTTCAGTACTTCTGTTAGTGTCAGCCATTAGGATGTGTTGTGACCATTTTTTTGACCAAGTTTTCTGTGAATGTTTGGGAGAATTTTTTTCTCCTGGTGATTCTCCTTAGGCACAGTGTATACTATAGAATCACTTTCCTCTGGCCTCACAGTCTCCTTGATCAGAAGACCAGGAGCCCAACTGAATTATAGAATGTCACAGCAGAGATTGTTTATTATCATGGGTCTACACTGACCTTGGCGTGCTAGGGTCAAAATATTGCCTACCCTCTTGACCATTTATCTTTCCAATTTTTGGTCTCCAAACCTCAGTTGTTGAACATTCAGAAGAGCAGATTAATAACATTACTTTGTAGTGAGAACAATGAACTTATTAAAATTTTATCTGAGTACTAAGCACTTTTACATATAAAGTATAGCCAGAGAACTGTTACTTCTTAACCCCTATAGGATGATAATAGACAACAATTATACAGTTTTATAGAGAATTTTTTAAAAAAATGTATTTAGTACAGAGTCTAAGGGTCTCAATACATAGATCAGACTTCTAGTGATTCTCCTGTCTTCAGTCTCCCAAGCACTGGTGTCCCAGGGGTGGGGCTGGCACTGCATCCTGGGGTTTGAATCCTGGTCCCTGTGTCTGCCTAAGCAAGTGTGTTAGTCCCCTGACCTGTCTGTCTGGCCCTATTTTTTTTTTTTTTAACTGAAATTTTGAAATCAAAACCAATACATAGTATTGTAGCATAACAGTCGTGATGACATCTTTGTAGCACATTTTAAGTCTCCATCTTGGAATTGGAGAGCCTTTTTAGCCAAGCATCATTACTTAGTACATAAGAAAATTACCTAATCTGTTGTCCTTTAATAGGATGTCATTGAAGAAATTGGTAACATTGTCAGCTGTTCAATATCTAAGCATCTGTAAATGTGGCACACATCACGCAAGTTTTAAAAAAAATGTGATGTCCTCATGTTGGCTTAACATGAACCTTTTATTACAAATATCTGGAGCACAAGAGAAATGCAGATAACTAACTGAGAGAAAATATCACTGTAAACCCAGTTTTATATTTTAGTATACTATACATTTGGAAGGCATGACTACATTTAATATACCATGAAATTAGCTATAATGGTCATTATTTCTTAATTCAGTTCTGCACTAAGAGCATGTTTTAATGAGAAAACCTTATTTCTTGTTTTTGAAAACTTTTGACAACTATGTAAACATGTCATAATAATATATTTGAATGATATTTATTAGGGTGTCTCATATAAGGTTATGGAGATTACTGGGCCTTCTCCCTAATGAACAAGGACTGCAGAAATGTTTTCAGGCAGCTGTTTTCTCATCAACAGAAATTCTGTCCAATATTTTTTCCCAGCCTAAGGGATTTTTAGTTATCTTCTTAACAAAGTTTGAGAACTTATAAAAAATCTAAAAATATTTAACATTAAATTTTGAACTAGGAACCTTTCAAGTGATATAAACAATTTTTCTTACATTTATAAAATCAATTTTAACCTTATTTTGACCAGCTGGCAACTTTGTTGGAAGCATATTTTTAATATAACATTTATCTGTAAGCCAAATTAAATTACAGGGAAATATTTGAAAATTCAAAAGTATAAAAAAAGAATTTGTTGAGCTCAAATAAAGTACTATATAGACTGAGCAGAGTTATAAAAACATGCAACATGATTTGCTTATCTTTTGCCTTTTTTTTTTGGTGGAACTGAGAATTGAACTCAGGCCTTGTGCTTGCCAGGAAGGTGCTTATTTTACTGAGCTATCTCCTGGCCCAAGATGATTTGCTTATAAAATCAGAGTGCATTCAAATATATTTTGGGCAAATTAAGTTATAATAATTTTTAAATAATGTTTTCAAGTTTGTAGTTATAAAAAGACTAGCTGGAACTTTTCATATGTCAGTTAGCAGAGATATAAGAATTTGGGGGCTGGAGAGAGAGCTGAGTGGCGTAAGCGCCTGTCTGACAAGAGGAAGGTTTTGAGTTTGATCCCTCGTACTGGAAGAAAGAAAAAATACTGAGCGTAGTGGCACATACCTATAATCACAGCACTTGAGAGGCTGAGGCAGGAAGACTGTTGCAAGTTCAAGACCATCCTGGGCTACAAAGTGAGTTCATGGGCAGCCTGAACTGTGTAGCGATGCCCTGTCTCAAAAAAATAAAGAAAAAACTATAGTTAATATGTTTTTATTATTTTATTTTGTCTTAATAATACTGGCAACTTTTTTGCCTTTTTATGTAGCTTTCAGCTTAGTTATCTCCATATGCTCTGTTACATACTTAGATGCTTTTTTTTTTTTTTTTTTTTTTTTTTTTTTTTTTTTTTTTTTTTTTTTTTTTTTTTTTTTTTTTTTTTTTTTTTTTTTTTTTTTTTTTTTTTCTAATAATGTTCCTGGGATTTCTAGGGTAAGTGTAGATCCCAGTGTGATAACAACTAGCTGTGCCAAAGCAGATCACATCAACTCATCACTAGGAACACATAAGTTGTTAAGAGCCCATGAAGGGGAAGATAAGACTCCACTCTGGTTCCTTTTTTTTTTTTTTTCAAAGTGTAGATGAAGGTGTTATTGGGTAAATGGGTATATACCCAAAACTAATGTGGAAGGCTGACCCATTTCAGGAAACTTTAGCAGGGCCTGCTCCAGCTCTGCTGAGCAGTGGGGCACTTTCCCTAATTCCTGCTCAACCTTACTGTCCAATGAGAGGCACATTTCTGACCTCTTCTGAGAAATAAAAGACAGCAGAGGCTTGGACTTCAGTCCTGCCTCCAGATTCATACTAACTCAAGTTATTCCTATTAGAGTCTATAGGCATTTGCCTCAAGGAACAGTGGAACTCCTGCTATGCAACAGCAGTCTCATTTATTTATTTAGCTTTTAAATAATTTTATTTTTTTTCCAATTTTGTTAATTTCCCATAGCACCTTGGCAATGTTGAAACCATACACATTCAAGGATGTACTCACTTTAACGTTTTATGCATGAGCACGTGTTACACCATTGGTGGGGTGGGAGCAGTTTTGACAATAAAAGCAAACCTAAGTGATGGATAAAATGGAAGTCAGATGACTTCTGATTCATGTTAAGGAAAACACAACACCGATGTCAATATTTTTCTCCATGTACTAATCAATGTTCTACTGCAAGACTGAAAATAAAGCTATTTAATACACTGCCAATATTTGTCTGAGTTGTACTTTTAGAAATTAAATAAAAAAATTCATAAAATTTCCTAGCTTTCAAGAATAAACATGAAGTTAAAAAAAATTAACTGCTTTAAAATGCCATTTAGCTAATGAAACGAAAATGTCTTCTTGAGTGCTCAGACTAGCTGTATTAGCATATGTCAAAATAGTTAAATTAATGGCCACTAAATTGTAAGAAAATATAAAAAATTAGAAAAACCCCATCATATATTTAAAAATTTATAAAAATCCCTTAGAAGGAATACACTGCTCTCATTTGAGTTGTATCTATTAAAAAACCTGGTACTTTAAAAAATATGGTTGATGTATATTGCCAACAAAAATATCAGAGATTTAATCCCAGTGTTGCAGTTTCAAGGTAAAACCAGCCAAGAGACTAATTAACTAATAAAACTAAAGTGTTCAATAATTTTCAAATACTATTTTCTGGTTCCAGCAGTATTATTCTTGCTCTCCTTTACACTAGTAAAAATAATAATCCATCATTAAGCCTTATGCAAAGCAAATGATGATTTACAAAGAAAAAGGAGGGATTGGGGTTTAACTTGGTGGCACAGTGCCTGCTTGGCAAGCATCAGGTCCTGAGTTTATTCCCAGTACCACGTCTCCCCCTGCCCCTCCCACCAAGGGAAAAGGAATGTGAAACAATATCCAAGCTACCTTATTTACCAAAATTAAATTAGAATTCTCTATGTCATTTGATCACTGGTAGATTAAACATAAAAAGAAACAAATGCTTATCACTGAAAGGTCTCATCTTCCTTCATTTTTTTTTTTTTTTTTTAAAGAACCTTCGTATGTTTATTCACTCATTTTTATGGCCGGCTCAGCCCGCCCTGAGGGCAGGGCTGGCGCAGCATGTGGTGCCGGGGATTGAACCGCGGTCCCTCAAGCCACCCAAGCTTTCCCAAGCAGGGGCTTTAGACCACTGAGCCATCCCACCGAGCCCCTCATCTTCCTTCAAAATCCAGTTGAAAAATAACTTAAGTGGATCACTATTTTAAATGCTAGTGACTATATGGCAAAACTAAGACTATTCAGATTAAACATAGATTCTAGATGCTATGAAAACCTTAATTATCAAAATAGAAAATGGAGACAGGTTTTACAATGCCCCCTTACATACCTTCTCTTTCAAGTGCAAGGTGATAAGATTGACTTTTCATGCAGTAACTATGGAAGGTCACAGTACCTTATGTTCAATATCTTTTCTATGTACTTTTAAGCTTTAAGGCCTAAGGAAGTGTTGAACTGTAAGTACGAAGAGAAAAATTTGATGCTTAAATTCCACCATCTAAAGAGCCAATAAATAGTTGAACTAGAATGAACACTTACTCTCATTAGAGTAATGCTGGGAAAAGCCAACAGTATCGTATGACTCACAGACATCATTTGGATACACACCTTGAATCTGCAGTAATAAACACTAAATACAGACTGTGAATGTATTTTATACACATACACATACACACACATTCTTTCCTGTATAGCCCATCAAATGGAAACTATTACATGCTTTAGTCACCTTTGTCTTTTTGGTTCCAGGAACTCAAGACCTTGCTCTTGTCCGATGGACACTTAGGCCATTGGGCTATTATCTCAGGTGGGATAATGTTACATGTAATGAGGCAAGTTATGTTAAAAATACAATTTCAAACAAATTAAAAACTGGTCATGTCTTTAAACTACTTTCAAGCATGTCTAGAGAAAAAATATATATTTACTTCCTTCAAAAAGAAAACTCCTTTCTTGTGTTTCAGTTAGAATCTTCAGGACCAGGGTTATATAGCTCAATGGTGGAGCCCATTGCTAGCATGTGTGGTAAGGCCCTGGGTTTGATTGCAAGCACAAAAAAAAAAAGCAAAGCAAAACAGAATCTTTAGATATTTGGAATTTGGTGGGCTAACAATAGATCACACAAGCATACAAGTAATCTGAGCCTATACTTGTGACACGCTGCAGAAAAAAAGCTTCATTTAAAGCGTAAATTTATAATTTTTCTAAGTGATTTTTTATAAAAAAAGTTTATTCTGTTAAATCCAGTGCATTCACAGGGTGTTAACATTTTAAATGTTTATCATTTCCACCAATTGCAGCATTATCTAAACCAAAAATCACTTTTATCATAGACAAAGCTAATGATCATTAATTCTTTTTATTTTTTAAATTTTATTTTTATTTATTTATTTTTAAAGTTGTTTTATTTTATTTTTTTTCTTGTTTCAGAACTTTTGTTTGTTTATTTATTTTTATGGCCGGCTCAGCCTGCCCTGAGGGCAGGGCTTGCGCAGCATGTGGTGCCAGGGATAGAACTGCAGTCCCTGCAGCTGCCCAAGCTTTCCCAAGCAGGCGCTTTAGACCACTGAGCCATCCTGCCGGGCCAATTCTTTTTTAAAAGGACCTAAACTCCAAAATTTTAGTAAAAGTAGTTTTGTTTTATCTAGTAGATGATTTAAAAAATAGTGTGTAGAAGTAGTTTTCAGTTATGTAAAATATATTATACCATGTTAACAATTCACTAAATCATAAGCAATTGCCAAGATGAATAAATTACAAATAATTCTGGTTTGAACAGAAATGTGCAGTGTTTTCAAAGTTCTTAACAGTTACCCACTAATAGAAATCTCAAGCTGACCTAGATTATAAGCTGAGTTTCCCAGGAACATAATTTTAACCTCCTTTTACATTCACTTTAATATATTACTAAGATATTTACATTCTGTGGCACAATGCTGCTTTCACTTTGTACATATATAACTCACTAACATAGGGGACAGTTCTTACTATGACAAACTACCCCCAAAAGGAAATAAAACCACACTCTACTCTCAACATGGTATGAGCTAAAATAGATTAATATAACATCATTTTTAATATTTTAGTCATTTTCCTAAATACCAGCATGTAAACTTGCCTATTTGATATGACAGCTACAATTTTATTCACTGAAAAATTATGCATTAATTTCCTTCAATCTGCTTTCTCATCTTAAACTCTCTTTGGCCTGCTGTTTCTGACTTGGTGAATTTCAAGCTTTTTTGAAAAGGGGACCCAAGAAAGGCGATAAACTGTAAGCTGAAAAAAGTTCTCTAATAATCCTTTAAAAATTATTCTCCTTAATATGATTTAATCTTTAAAAAGTTAAGTTACAAGTTTGGAAAGGAGCAGTTGGACCTACCAATCTGGGAGCTAAATTTCTAAGTAAGAGAACAGAAGAATAAAATAATTCATTCAGTTCTGCAATTTACAACAGCTATATGATTTGATTAGAATGGTCAAAGCAGTCAGAAATGTACAATTCAACAAGTGACAAATTATTTGCTTCTGGGGATGGGCAGTCAAGGAACAGGATGACAAATGAAGTAATAAATTCTGTTTCCAATTTTAAGAGGGGGACATGAATTTAAATTTCTGAAATCCATTCAACTTGTTTGAGTCAAAGATGAAATTTATTCTGAGTAACCTTATTCCTTCCATGAGTATCAAACTGATTGGTGGTCACATCTCCAAGTACAATCAGTGCTTTTGCAGCTTCTTCAATGAAATATTAATAAAGCTAAAAAGACAAATTAAATTTCAAACTAAAGTCTACTCAAGAATTATATTCAGTTTTCATATCATTTACTCCCATGACGACAGAATTGGCTGAAATCACTCTGCCACGCACTGCCACCAACAGACATGCCCACTGCCCACCTGCTGGGCAACACAAGGCTATGCAGTCACAGGTGGCATTCTCAAAGCCAAGCTTTAAATAGATTTTAAAAAGTAATTTCTAATTTTTACAGAAATTCTTCAAAAAATATTTTCTCTCATTTCCCCATCTATACTGAAGGATGTATTTTTCTCCAAGCTAAATCTGAATCCTTGAATTGGTTCCAGGCTGAAAATCTCTGCAAATTAAAATCAAGAACAAAAATAGAAAAATTATATATATATATATATATATATATATAATTTATGTATATTATATATACTGAATAGATATATGACTTTTGGGATCCTACTGCTCACAACTTCAGAATTTGTAGTGATTTGAGGACATACTATCCATATCTCTCCCGGATACTCTCTCCCCTTCAAAGCAATTCAAAAAGCTATAGCTCAAGTTTAATGGGAAGAGAGGTTTTGAGTCATTTTTGTTTGTTTTTACTTTGCTGATCCGAGTGGCACATGTTGTTCCTTGCCGTCAGGCCAAGTCACTCCCTGAGGTGGAGCCTCATGACTGAACTGGTGTCTCTGTTCCCTGACTTTTCCAGCGGCTCCCCCAGAAGCCAGAACAACCCTTCCTAGCCCTTGCTTCTGGCCTCTCCTGCGGTTTCTCAGCAGACTTCTCAGGAGCCCCGTTCTCATGGTTCTTGGGACACACTGCATTGGAGCGGAGGTCCTGCAGTGGCTGCACAAGAACTGGAGATGGCTCCTTAGGAGGTTTCTGGCATACTTCAGCATAACTTCACCTTCGGGGTTCCTGTCAGGGCACTGCTGCGGGTACGCTTATGTTACTATTACACGGTAAAGCTGCATTTGCTCTTGATTACTTTGCAGTGCTTGGGGAAGGAACTGGTATGGTCATCTGATTGAGAACATCCTTCTGAACTGTGGAATCATCTCGAGCTGTGCTTAATGTAGGAAGCTCAGTTGTGCACGGAGGGCTGGTACTCATGAGTCGCTGCGCTGCAGCGCAGTTGTTTGCTCATCTGCTGCAGGTGCTGGGCCACTAGTTCTCACATCTTCAGTCTCCTTTGCTTTGCAGACACCTTTAATGACACCAGACATTCTATTCTCCAAAAGGAGTTCACCTGGCATTATTGATGAATTCCTAGGTAGAGGAGGAAAATTTGAAGCTAGTAAGTCAAACTTTGGTGTTGGAGATTTTGCCTCAGCTCAAGGATGGGGTCTTGGGATCCTTTCATCTTCTCTTCATCTTCAACCTCTGAAAGAGTTCTCCTGCCCCTACCACAGTCCCCATTTTGTTCCAGCTGTAAAGTGGAAGGCAAATTCGCTCTTGATTCTCTGTTACTGAAGGGTTACGTTGCTCAGGTACAAAGTTCCTTGAATTAGATCTGTTCAGTGGTCCATCCCCCAATGACACAGAGCCCTCTGTTGAGTATTCTGTACCACTGGGTGACCTAAAATGAGGCTTTACATGATTTTTTTGGAAATGGCCAACACATTCATAGCAGCAGAACTTGTTTTGTAAGACCCTGGTGAATTAAAGCCATTCATAATTTCCCAATTACCATTGGGAAAGGGAAATCGGTGGTGTCTCAAAGTAAGATGTGGGAGTTGGAGACCAAGACTGAAGCACAACACTATACGATGGGTGTTGTTGGTGAGCATTATATACATGCTGCATAAAAACTTGTGAAGCATACTGTACTTGTGCTTGAATGGGCTGACCATACGTATTGGAATCCATTAATTGGTAACCATTCTTCACAAAGAAGGTATTGATGGCTTTTATCCTTGCCATGATTGCTTGCCCTGAGATGTTTTAACTTCTCACAAGTATTTAAATGCCTGCAGTGCCTTGGTGTCTGACTGGAATGTGATGTACCAGTTACCGTTGTGCACAAACAGCTTACCACTTTGGGGAAGTTTTCTTTTTTTTTTAATGTTTTTTTCTTAATCAATATTACATTTTTTATTCATTTATTTTAAATTTAACAATGGTTATATTACATATTTTCATCATCGGATCAGTTCAGATTAATAGATACAGGTATATAAGATTGATCAAACAATTAAACATTAACACTTCCAGTAAACATTACTTTTTTTTTTTTTTTTTTAACAGTTGACACACTGCATATTGTCCTCACAATAGTTATACAGAGCACAGAGTGTGGACATGACACACCTTCCAATTGATATTGGTAAGGAAAGAAAAAAATTTAGAGTTCTTATATTAGGGAGACTATACGATATTTACACATGTAGGTCTGGTTTATTTCACTAATGAGTATATGTTCAATATATATCCATTTATATATGAAGTATTCTAGCTTATCATTCTGTATAGCTGAGTAATATACCATTGTATAAAAATACCACATTTTCTTCAACCATTCTTCAAAAAGTTTTCATTTTTTTTTTTTTTTGTCTTTTTGAGATAGGGTCTCACTATGCAGTTCAGGCTGGCCTTGAGCTCACTTTTGTAGCCCAGGTTGGTCTCGAACTCACACTGATCCTCCTACCTCAGCCTCCCGAGTGCTAGGATTACAGGCGTGCGCCAAAAGTTTTCATTTTTGAACAAAGCTTTCACCTCTTGTTGTTTCAGGGATCGCTCTGAGAATCATGATGCGACGCTTATGACTCGGTCTCATTTGGTTGCCTTTCTCATCAACTTGTGCCAATGGAGATGATTTCAACACTTCAAGAATTAGATCAGGATCTGTAGTCAATTTTTATTTCTTCCATGTTGGCAACTGTCCATATTGGGATGAACTGGTCACTGTGGATTTGAGATATTAAATAAAGATCCTTTGATAAATTTTCTCTTGAAAAACAGAACGCTATTTCCCTAGACATTCTTTTAGATCTTCTGTAGTAATTGCAGAACTGTTTTCTTCAGAAATGTCATATATTTGGTAACTCATGCCTTCTGGTCCTAAAATTCCCTCAGTTGGTTCTTCAATGCTGGCAAAACTTCTTATGGTTTCACAAGATGGAAAATACATCATTTCATGTTCTTTACACATGTCTTCTGAAAGCTCTGTATTGCTCTCAGCCTGAGGCCCCAAAGTGGCTGCTGTTTCACGTCAAGGGCTTTCAGTTCCGTGAGTTACAGGAGTGGCATCAGGACTTCCAGGAGGAATTTCTTGCCATACTTTGGCATTAGGATTTAAACCAGTCCCTTTGGATGTTACCTGCTCTTCAAGGAACAACATGTTTTCCTCACCTGGTCCAGTTGCTCCTGCCACCTCTACTGCAGCTGAGCAGTCTCATTGTAAAAGGTCTCCAGATGTTACTTAAGGTTCAGTCTATCTGAAACAATGTTCATGTCACACGAGACTCTTGTATTGCTCGACTGGTCGTTCTTCTCTTGACAAGGGTTTTGGGTCCTCTGATATGTATTGGGTTCAACAGATTAAAATAGATCATCCTGAGATGGAATTCATTAGTGAACAAAAAATATTTAAAGGGCTTTTAGACACAGGTGTGAATGTTTCAGTTATTGCCAAAGACAATTCCCTCATAGCATGGCCTGTGGATGTGGCAAGTACAGATCTGCAGGGTGTGGGCAGTGTTTTTCATCCAGAAGTGCTAAATTGTTTACTTGGAGAGATGCAGAGGGCTATCATGGATATTTTTCACCTTACACCCTCACCCATATACCAGTTAGTCTATGGGGGCATTTGTGCTTAGTCTTAAGTCTTTGCTGACTCATCAGATGTTACAACAGGGTTTCCTTCCCACTCAAGGGCTTGGTAAAAACAAGGAAGGAGGGCTGGGGAGATAGACCAATAGGATTAAGTGCTTGCCTGGCAAGCACAAGGGCCTGAGTTCAATCCCTGGTTCTGAAAAAAAAAAAAAAAAAGAAACAAAAACAAAAACGAACAAACAAACAAACAAACACAAAACAAAACAAAAACAAGGAAGGAGAGAATCTCCTCTGGTTATTCCTAAAAGAGACCATTTAGGCATGGCCTACTTGCATTCGTATTTTCAGGAGTGGGCTTGATTTCTTCTCTGACCCTACAGATAGTGTTTAAGATAATTTGGATTCCTGATAACCCTATTTGGGTTGATTAATGTCCTCAAATTAAGGAAAAGTTTACAGCAGCTCAGACACCGGCTAATGGGCAGATGATGGCAGCGCACCTAGACCTCCAGCAGCCTTTGGAATATCCCAATTTCTGTAATAAAAAAGTCTGGAAGGCAGCCATTAGTACAGGATTTGCAGACTGTTAATCACATTGTGGAACCTATAGAGCTCTCCAATTAGGATTCCCCAGTCCTGTGGCTATTCCTTTACATTTTTCCCTCATGGTGATTAATTTAGAAGACTTCTATTATCTTTCTGTATCCTCAAGATAAAAAGTTTTGACTGTAGTTTGCCATTTATTAATCATTAGGCCCTTATGTGCTGCTTCTAATGATATTATCTGCCTCAGGCATCACAAGTACTCCAACCCTATGTCAAGAGTTTGCAGCTGCAGTCATTTTATTAGTCCATAAGGCTCATCCATTTGCTTTTCTTACCCATTACATGGATGAAATTCTTCTAGTACATGAATATTCACCTACCTTGCACCAAGTATTTATTCAATTAGATAATATCCTTTGTAATGCACTTAGTGGTGACCCCCCAAAAGGTACAAACCATGGCACTTTTTACTTATTTCAGTCACCTTATCCAACAGAGAAGCCAGTGAGATAATGGACTAAGTGCCTGCTTAGGCAAGCACAGGGTCATGGTTCAATTCCCAGTAACACATGCTGTGCCAGCCCCAGCTGATCCACCCACTGAGACCAGATGTGGCACACAACTGTAATCCCAGTGCTGGGGAGGCTGAAAACAGGAGAATCACTATGCGTCTGAGTTGCATAGTGAGACACTGTATCAAATACATTAAAAACTAAAACAAAACAAAACAAAAAGCAGATATATTGTGTCCCAAACTATCCAGATCCAGGTTAATCATCTTGCCATCCTAGCTTATTTTCAGACTCTATTTGTCTGAAAATACAAGCATTTTTAAAATTAAAATATCAAATATAAATATTTATTGGCTCTGCCCAGTTCTTGAGCTATGACTTATGACTTCACCCCAGTCTGTAACATTCTCGAAGAGGGCCTGGCCACCATCCCTGCAGGAGTACTTATGTGAGAGGCTAAAACTTCCTTGGATAAAGTTACTCTGGTTGTCTGTAATGTTCAACTCTCTAGAGCTAACCCATCTTTGCCAAGGTTTAATATTCTTTTCCCAACTCTACATATGCCCGCTGGAGTCCTTTGGCAATCTCAGGACCCTCTACAGTGGGTCCATATGCTAAATACTCCACCTAAAACTATTATATCCCTTATGATGCTGTGGCAGAATTGGTTGCACATAATGGATGCATACTGTTCAGATTTTTGGACACGTGGTACAAAATATCTTGTTCCCTTTTCTTTGACTCAGTAACTCTCGCCACCCTTCTCCCTGGGAGCTTCGAGAGCTGCACTGGATGTGGTGTATGATGCCTGACCAGCCTAAAATTGGTGTGGAAGCTCACAAGACTGTAGACAAGCCTAGAGGACTTACACTTCCTGCTTTTAAAACGCACTGCAAAGCTGCGCTAATTAGTTCGGTATTTATTGGCATAAGGTCAGGCACATAGACCAATGAAGTAAAGTAATGTCCCAAAATCTTGCATATAAAGTCAAGTGATTTTTGACAGTGTCTTTGTTACTTTTGTCTTATTGCTGATATAAAATACCCAACACCTGTAGTTGAAGGAGGGCAGGTTTATTTAGCTCACAGTTTGTGGAGGTTTCAGTCCATAATCAGCTGGCAGAGGGGCAACAGTTCTTGGTGGTGGAAGACAGCAAAAGCAATGAGAGAGACAAGACTTTCTCTCCTTTATATTTGTTATGGTTTGTGTACAGGTGTCTCCCCAAAGTCTCATGCAGTCATGGGGTAGCTTCTGGACTTCGTGATTGGTTATTGTGAGGAGGATGCTGCACCTCCCCTGGGGCAAGTAATTTGCATTTCAGTGTAAGGAAAGGAGAAAAGTTAGCTGCTTGAGCTGCTGCTACTCCTCCTTTCAGTCTTGCCCTTTGCCCACTGGCATGAAAGGTTGTTTTCTGCCATGTGCTTCTCTGCCTTGGAGCTAGCTAAATATAGACTAAAACTTTCAGTAACTGTGAACTAAACAAACCTTTCCTTCCCTCATTTGCAATGTCAGGTATTTGTCCCAGTAATGAGAGAAGAGTAACTCAGATAATATTGTATACAGGCTACCTGCCCTAGGGTGAATGTAACACCCCCTTTATCCCAGCTTGAATCCTGAATCAATCACAAATGCTAGATTCAGCCACCACCAAAAAGCCTGCTCCCCCATGACTGCATGAGACTTTCAGGGGACATCCAGACACAAACCATAACAGGGTTGTCAATATATTATAATAGAATAGTCTGTTTAACAAAATGACATCTACATGTAAAAGAATGAATTTGAATGATTACCTAAACCATGTAGAAAAATTAAGATGGATCTAAGACCTAAATAAGAGACCTAATGCTATAACACTACGAGAAAAAAAAAATGCAGGTAAAGCTTCATGATATTAGATTTGACAGTGATTTCTAGGAAGTGACATGAAAGGCACAGTCAACGTAAATCAAGTTAGACTTCAAATTTTAAAACTTATATGTATCAAAAGACTATCAACATAGGAAAACATCAGCTTCTAGAATGAACATAAATACTTGTAACTCATTATTTATTATTTTTTGTAACTCATTCTTGATAGGGAATAAATATTCAGAATGCAAAGAGCAATTCTAGTGCTGAAGAACTGCCAAAAGAAAGGAAGATGGGGATGAACGGAGAGAGGACAAGGAGAGAACTGTAGAGTAGAAAAATTAGAATCCTTAAGTGCATGGTGACATATGCCTGAAGTCTCTACCCACAAGTCAGAGATCAACTTGTAAAATGTAGGAAGATCATTTGGAGAGAAAATGTGGTAGGGGGCAGGAGGAGAAAAAAGAGAAGGATTAAAGCCTTGTACACTGTTGGTAAGAATGAAGAACTGTACAGACACTGTGGAAATAAACACAGTGGTTCCACAAAAATTTAAAATGGCACTACAGGAAATCCCCAACTTACAAACATTTGAGTTGTGGACTTTCACAGGTGTATTGTATAAGACTTACTTTGTTGGTTTATGATGAATTCTCATGGAACAGAAATCATTTGTAAGTTGGGAACTTACTGTGCCAAGTGCTCTAACCATTCTACTTTTGTACCCAAAAGAATTAAAAACGAAGTCTCAAGTAAATATGTCTATTTTTATAGAAACATTAGTTACAATAGCAAAGTGTAGAAGTAACCTAAACATTCATCAGTGCATGAATGGAGAAGTAAAATGTGGTCTATCTATCTATCTATATATATATATATATATATATATATATATATATATATAGTGTAGGATTATTCAGCTTTATAAGAAAAGGAAATTTATGACAATTTTTTAATTTGGATGAACCTCAAGGTCATTCTGCTAAGTAAAATAAACCAGTCACAAAAGGACAAATGATGTATGAATCCACTTATATGTTGTACTTAGTCAAAATCATAGGCACAGAAAATGGCGTATTTGTTGCCAGAAGCTGGGGGAGGACGCCAATGAATGTCATTGTTTAATCAGGACAGAGTCAGTTTTCCAGGATGTAAAGAGTTTTGGCTATGAATGGTGGTAATAATTGCACAACAGTGAATGCTTTTATGCTACCAGACTCTGCTTTAAAATGGTTGAGATGGTAAATTTTATGTCGCATCTATCTACTAACCAGGGCTCTTCAAATAAAAAAGAACCAATAGGATGTATTAACCCAGATGTGACCCTATGTGACCCTCAGCTGGAGGCTGAGGACCTGAGGACCAGGCAGAGAGCGAGTATGCAAGTCCTGGAGCTCCAAAGGCTAGAACTTCCCCTGGTCTGGGGAAGAGGGTCCTTAGCTCCAGGAGAGAGGGCTTGTTTGCCTGTCCTCTGCCCTTTTGTTCCGTCTGAGCCCTTTTCATTCCGACCTTGGATAATGAGCATCCAGCTTGAGTGAGGGTGGATCCTGCCCTGCTCTTTGACACAATGCCAGAGTTCTCCAGAAACACTGACGCCAGCTATCCAGGTGTCCTCCAACCTAGCCAGGCGGATCCCTGATTTGAAGCATCACACTGTATTTTAGCGCAGTGAAAGTATTTGAAAATGGTTACAGTGTTTTAACATCATAAAAAGTTGCGGAAAATGGGACAGATTTCATATATGACCCATAAAACATAAAAAGCTTACTCTGGGCTAGACAGTGAGGAGACGTTGAGTCCGTGAAGAGATTATTCTGGAAGTAAAAGACCCGATTTGCGTTAATAAGGACTATAATTTGTACCAGAAAGAGGACAAGTACACAGAAGTGCAGCAGTTTTGATTAGATAAAAGAGACGTGTTTTTAGAGGTGTATATTGCTGTAGTGATGTAGAACCTAGAAGTTAATTTTAAAGCATCTTTTTGTGGAGGTTCTTTGCAGGCACTGTTAGAACACAGAAGTGAGAGCTCATGTTGCTCTCTCTGCTTTGTCATTACCCTAAGTGTTTCAGGAAAATTATTAAATCTATACCAACCTAATGTTGCTCTCTAGTCTTTTGAGAGTTAGGAAAATAAAAGTCATGTAAAGACTTTGAACAGATTTTTCTACCACAAATTGTTGCAATTTCATTAATTATCTTAGGCTGCACCAGATTTTCTGTAACATTTGCTATTGCTAGTTGACACCATTATTAATTGGGAAACATTCAGTTTTAATGAGTTGTCTGGAGCTTTTAATTTCCTTTCAATTGGGCATTTCTTGGAAGTGTAGACAGTACACTTATTAATGAGCATAATAGCAACAGACTTGTAAATCATCCTATTTGTGATTCTGTGAGCTTAGATTTATTAGGGAATTTCTTTGAATTATGGAGTATAGGGTATAATTCATAGCTCTTAGAACTCTGTAGATGTATATTAAGTAACCGTAAATGTGAGTTTGCCCTGAGCCTGAGACTACCCAGAAAAGTAAAGTTCAACCTGGGACAGTCATGTGGAATCCTCTCTCTGTATTCTCCTTCCATTCTCAACTCCTCCTATCTGTCTTGCCTCCAACAAAAACTACTGGAACTGCCTTTCAAGGACGTGTGGGAAAATAGTCTGTGTTTTGATGGAAAACATTCATACTCTTCCTGGTCATCAAAGTTGACCTCTGTTTATTGTCTTTGAGTAACTCTATAAATTGTGATAACTGATAGTTGTACAAACTGTGACTTACATGGTGAAGGTTTAGTTGACCCCCCTTCTCTGCCCACTCTTACATATACAAAATCTACTGTAGGGACTTGCTTGTATATTGGACTTGATCCTACCACTACTGTTGCCCAGATTGTTAATTCTTACCAAATTCTCAGTTTTTTTCCATTTTCTTCCAAGTCTGGCTACAAGCCTACAAATGACTGTGTACAAGTTTCCTCTGTCCTGCCTGTCTATGATTATAGCCTGACTGCCCACATTCCACTGTGTGGCCTTGCAGCTAGTCCTTCTCCAGGGTGAGTGAGAGTTTTGCAAATGGAATCCATATCGTAAGAAAGGAGCTTGAGAAACCACCAAGCAGACCCCACTGGCTGACCTCTACCTAGAAAGAAGTCATCTGCGGCCCCGTACAAATCTGAAGAAGTGCTGGGCCAAAAATAATATAAATAAGGGGTGACCAACCGTGGACATCAGCAAGAGCTTTACATGCCGGCTTCAGGTCTTGAATTAAGTCTGTGGTGTGGTGAACAATGGATGGCTGCCGCGCACCTGTTTGACTTAAGGAGTCCTCCCAACTCCTGTGCATTCGTTCCCTGGAACGTCTCTGACATTTTGACAGCTAAGGACTCCACATACCATAGGCACAAAAGGTGGGATCTGCAAAGTGCAGTTCTCCTGGCTCCTCGGTTCGAGGCTTCTGGAATCCCCAGGATACTTATAATCAAGCCCTCGTGTTCTACTGGAAGCTTGTGGCTCTCAGTGATGCAGCAATGAACCGGGATTACAGTAATGATCTTGAGCATGCTTGTGAAAGGAAGTGGTGATAAAAACAACCTCTGGTGCTGAAAAGTAGCTCACTCGGGAAGACCCTTTGCCCCTCCCCTTCCTGTTTTGAGAAGGGTTAGATAAGGTCACGTTACTCTTCATCATGAGCGCGTCATTTCCTTGCCTCTGTAAAGCCTTCTTTCACTATTTTATTTGAGCTCTTCTGTTTCTTAAATTAAATACGCAGGAGGACATTGACTTGAGGCTGCCTTCGTGTTTTTGAGCTCCCAAGGGAAGAACTGCAACATAATTTAGTACCTGTAAGCACTGAACACCTAGCAAAGAGGACAACATGGAGTACGGGCTCAGCCAGCTTCAGCCAATCGCTGGCGGCCACCTGATCTTACATCACCACACAGCTGTGACCAGTCCACTGGTTCTGATCTTTGTGTCCCACCTTATGGGGAGGAGCTCCTTGATCTTATCTGATTCACTGATTGTTTTTTGCTCAGATAAAATCACTAAAGTTATTCTTTTAACATGGCTGAACATCTCCCCAGTTGAAATGACCCGAATAAGATCATATCCTTAGTTGTTGATTGAATTTTGTCTCCCACCATGACAAACTGAAAACAGGTGACTAGCTATCATCCTGGTTTCTGGATTTCCACTGAGGTATTGAAGTGTTTTTCTAATTAGAGAGAGACAAAAATGTCCTGCACTCCTTTGACAATGAGAACAGCCAAGTTCATCAGAAAAGCCAGCATGACAAGTTCCTCCAAGAGAGCTGACAGCTCCTTATAGCCTCTCTAACAGCTCCCCAATGTCAATGCCAGAAACTAGGGACTAGGGACATTTTGTTATCTTTGAAATTTAGTGGTAAGAAAAGTGGTAAGAAGCACACTACTGATAACAACATGTGATTGTCAAGGCAGTTGATTATCTCTGGATGTTTAGCAAGCACCAGGCAGCCTCGTAAGTAAAAGATGTCTGGCTGGGTAAGATGGCACAGGCCTGTGATCCCAGCTCTTAGGAAGATCACTGACAGTTCAAGATCAACCTGTGCTACACAGTAAGCTCAAGGCCAGCCTGAACTGCATAGCAAGACCTTGTCTCAAAAAGACAAAAAAAAAAAAAAAAAAAAAAAAAAAAAAAAAAAAAAAAAAAAAAAAAAAAAAAAAAAAAAAGGTGAATTTCTCCGTAGTGAGTTAGGAAATGAAAAGGAAAGAGAAAGAAAAGAGAACAGAAATACATATTAATGGAAATTCTCCAGTGTCTGTGGAAGGAGATGCAGGCCTAAGACAGTAGTTGAGAGATAAGACAGAGAAAGCCAATAGCAAAGCAGAGCAGGATCCCTGGAAGAAGGGGAGAAAGAATGAGGTCTCTTGATTCTTAAGGCCCCTGCACTTCTTAGGAGCCCCAAGGTTGTGTGGGTAAGGAATCTGTCTTCTAGACTGGTGGATCAGCAACTAGGGACCAACTTGTAATACCCAGCTGAACTGAGCCAGCGTGATGCTGGATGTGGGAGGCCCACTTGGTGGTTCTTGCCAGCAGCAGAAGAGGCAGACGTGGAGAAGCAGGGGAGCTGTTGGGGGGCTGTAAGGAGCTGTCAGCTCTCTTGGAGGACTTTGTCACACTGGCTTTTCTGATGAACTTGGCTGTTCTATTGTCAAAGAAGTTCAGGACATTTTTGTTGCTGAGGATGGCCAAGTTTCACTTTGAGGGAACTCTGATCTTCATCCTGGGCATGACCTCCTGGCTCCAATTCAGCTAGCACAGATCCTCCATCCTGCTGGCATAGACTACGCTTTCTAGCTTCCACCACTGACCTTTGGGCCTTCTCAGTGCAGATCTGTAAAATGACCAGCATGAGTTGTTGACGTCCAGTTGGACTTGAGAGGGACATTGTTAAGGGCTCTAGGTCTTCAGTTGACTCATGCAGGATATTAGGATCCAGACTCTCAGCTGGATTCTTTGGTCCTTAGCATGTCGGCAGATTTCCTGTGCTCTCTTTGTATATAACTCTTTGGAGGATTATAATGAAATAATCTTATAAAATATGTGTCTTGTATGTATTGTTCTCCTTGAAAAACGCCAAACTATGACACAGACTTACAGTTTACCCCATCCTTGTAGATTTTTTTTTTCTTTGAAGGCTTCCTGTACTGGAAATTTGATGTCACATTTCAGGATAGATGCCAACTGTCCAACTGTTTATTCATTTACCACTCCTCTGCCTCACTCATTTACTGTACTTAGGCTCTATGTACAGGATAATAAACCTGATTGCAACATTGAACAAAACCCTTGTTTTTCCATCGTTGTGATAAATACTTGAGATAATAAGCTTTGAAGGAGAAGAGGCACAGTTCTGCAGGTCCTGGCCCATGAGTGCGCACACCCGCTGCTTTTAGGCCTCTGCCAGGGTTGCTGACCATCGCTGGGGGAGTCAGCAGTGAAGCAGACCGCTCTTCTCACAGCCAGAAAATGACAAAATGAAGAAGGGCCAGGCCATGCTTCTGCTGTAGGTGTCCTCCACAGGTTGAGGACCAAGCTGTGTTTCTGGGTGACGTTTTAAACTATAGCAGGTACTTTCAATAAATCACTGAACTGCTTGAAAAGGTTCTTATTCCTAAACCTAGTCTTTGACACTGTCTTAAGAATGGTGAGGTAGGTGCTCTTCTATGGTAAAACTTGAAAAACAGTGCTTTATTTTTTAACATCTCTGAAAAATAAAAGGGAATGTTTTCCCTTATAGTATTTACTTTAGACAGGAGCACCTCATTTAAATTAGCAGTTTGGAGACTACTGAATTTTTGTTCAGTCATTAAATTCTTAGATAGTTGTAAGAAATCTCCAGTAGTTGTTGGGTACACGTGCCTATATATTCTTTGTCACTAGTTTTACACAATTTGATTATATTTTCTTCATACTTCTTATACCTAAGGTTCACTGAGCTTCTTGAATGTATGCATTTATTATCTTATGAAATGTAGAAATTTTGTCCATTGTTTCTTTGAAAAGCATTTTATTTATTTATTTATTTTTGTCTTTTTGAGACAGGGTCTTGCTATGCAGTTTGGGCTGGCCTTGAGCTCACCTTTGTAGCCCAGGCTGGTCTCGAACTCATGCCGATCCTTCTGCCTCAGTCTCCCATGTACTGGGACTACAGGTGTGTGCCACCACGCCTGGCTGAAAAGTGTTTTAACTTTCCCCTTTTCTTCCCTCTCTTTTGGGGCTCCAGTTGTACACATATGCATGGTTTGACGTACTGGTTTGTAGTTTTCTCTCTGTGTTGTAGTTTAGCTGGTTCTATAACTTTTACACTTTACTAATCTCTTCTGCAGTGTCTCTTCTGCCATTATTTTCACTGAGTGTATTTCACAATTGAATCATTCTAGTTCTCATTTCTAGAAGTTGAATTTTCTAGACCACTCTAATTTAGCCATATATCTAGTAAACATGCTTGCTTTTTACCTCTAGCTTCTAAACAACTGGCTTGCAGTTATAGCATGTTTTAATATTTTTGGCTACTAATTCTAATATCTGTGTCGTTTCTGGTTTTGTTTCTATTAATTTTTTCTTCCTTTGAATATCTGATAATTCTTCATTTTAAAGACATGAATTGGGGCCCGGTGGGATGGCTCAGTGGTCTAAAGCGCCTGCTTGGGAAAGCTTGGGCGGCTTCAGGGACTGCGGATCGATCCCCGGCACCACATGCTGTGCCAGCCCTGCCCTCGGGGTGGACTGAGCCAGCCATAAAAATGAGTGAATAAACAAACAAACATTCTGAAACAAGAAAAAAAATAAATAAAATTAAAAAAAGACATGAATTGTGTATTTTACATTAGTTGCTATATATTTTTGTACTCTTGTATATATTTTACATATTTTAAGCTTTGTGTTTGAACTTAAGTTCCCTGAAAAAATATGACCTTTCAAGTGTTGCGCCTAAGGTCCTTTCTTAGCTCTGAGTCGTTTCCTTCTACACACACGAATGGCCTCTGCTACAAGCCCCTGGCATCCTCTACCTCTACAGCAGTCTTCCCTCTGGCCGCTCCCTGAATAACTCAAGCCACTCTGACTCTTGCTCGGCCCCATACTGGCAAATTGCCTATGTGTCTAATTTCTAGACTCTTAGCTCTGCTCCTCAGCTCAGGGAAGTGGTCACAGCGTGGAGTTTTCTTCATATTGGTCCTGGGCTACCACAGAGTTCATTATATTTGTTTTCAGCTCTTGGTGTCACTGTTCCCCATTGCTGAGTGCCTTGTGCTTTGAAAGTCATTGTTTCACATGTTGTATCAGTCATTTCTCACTCGAGAAATAGTTAATATGAAACACGTGTGGATTTCCAAGGTCCGCTTGCAGTGGCTGTGGTGCAGGTGCAGAGGGGTGCACAAGGCTATCTGTGTGATGGAGCCCCTTGGCGTCCAGCCAAAAACTGAAGGCTTGGCGGGCACCATTACCCTGTGTGAGTCCATATCACGAAGCTGAAGAGTCTGAGCTGGAAGGGTGGAGAGTCTGCATGGAAACAAGAAGACACACATCCAAGGCAGAAGTGCAGCTGGGGCTCCTCTAATGAAATGAAAATGAGCTTCCCTTCTTCTTTTCCTTTCCTGTTCCATTTGGGCTGTGAGCCCATTGGATGGTGCCGCTCACACCCAAGGTGGGTCTTCCCTCTGCCGTAAATCCATTCAGTCATAGCCAGAACCATGCTAAGCAGATCAGATGGTCTTTCTTACTCAAGTTGATACAATGGTTAGCTATCAGACATGTTTTGTCCAGGTTTTCATTATTTCAAGCAGGGGGGATGCTGTGGTTAGAGCATAGTTTATGTCCCCCCGAAGTGGTGTTGAAATTCACTGCCAGTGTGGTATCAGGAGGCAAGTCCTTCCAGAGGTATTAGGTCGCACTCAAGGACTAATGCCTTTCTTATGCTAGTACTCTTCTGGGACTCGTTTTGTGCTCCAGAGAGCAGGTGTTAGAGAGCAAGCCAGATGGATGGCTCAGTGGTCTAAAGCGCCTGTTTGGGAAAGTTTGGGCGGCTTCAGGGACCGCGGTTCGATCCCGGGCACCACATGCTGTGCCAGCCCTGCCCTCGGGGCGGGCTGGGCTGGCCATAAGAATGAATGAATGGACAAACAAGGGTTCTGAAACAGGAATAAAAATAATAAATAAAATTTGGCCC
>PVJA010004419.1:56401-86374 GCA_004027025.1 Myocastor coypus | reverse complement strand
GGGAGGAGAAGGGGAGGGGAAAGGAGGGGAGGGGAGGGAAGAGGACAGCCAGGAACAGAAGAGTAAGGCTAATAGAAGATCAAAGGAGCAACAAGACGAGCGTTCTGTTTCTCAATGCAACTGTCTGGTGTTATTACTGAAAATAAATTTAAAGATCCAATTTCTTTTTCAGTATTAAAAAGTCTTGGTAACGACAGCATTCCTCATTCCCATCCGCTTCCAAGTCTCCTTTCAGCATGCCTAGAAAATCTGAGCCCCTTCCAGGAAAGAAGTCCAGCCACGACGCGCATGCTAAGGCCACAGAGAAGGAAATCTGCACCCTACAGAGCGAAGGTCCGCAGGTCTCCCGGGGACGTCTGTTCCTCCGCATTGGCCTCCCCAGCCATTTTTTTTCCTGATTCAATGTTGGAGTAAGACGCCAAGCTCCAAGAGTGGCAGCACAGCACGGCTGAGTTGTCCGGAACACAGACAGCTGCTGTCACCAAATGCAACTTGGAGCCAACATACCCTGAAGCCTTCTTCCTCTCATTCACTTCTATGATATTGCAAAGGCATTGGCACAAGGAGCAAGCGGCTCACACAAAGAGCAGAACTGCCTTTGTATCGGGACACCCATTCTCTTGCCCTTCATTCTGCACTGCCACTTATACTAGTGTAAATAATTTATTTACCTTATTTATTTTTTTTTTCTATTTCAGTACAGGTTTTACTGGGTCTCACTCACTCTGAGACTCACTGTGGTTCTCCTGTTTTCAGCCTCCCAAGTGCTGGGAATACAGGCACACAGCACCACGCCCAGTCTCAATTGCTGTCCCAGAGTGCCCCAGGGGGGCGGGACAGGTGCAACAAGTATTGAATGGAGCCCTGGCCACTCTGCTCTGCCTAAGCAGGCGCTTTAGTCCGCCAAGCTATCTGGCCGGCCCTTTAAATAATTTACTTTGGACTTGTCCCTTACCAATGCAGCCCTTTTCACAGTATGTTCCTGTGGTCTCTTGATCTTGGGGCATATGTGAATTGTATATACAGCTTCCATCATCAGACCTGGCCACTTAGGTACCTGAGAGTCCAAGAGAAAAATCAAAGGAAGGGCCTGGCAGGATGGGTCAGTGGTCTAAAGCGCCTGCTTAGGAAAGCTTAGGCGGCTGCAGGGACCGCAGTTCTATCCCCAGCACCACAAGCTGCTCCAGCCCTGCCCTCGGGGTGGGCTGAGCCGGCCATAAAAATGAGTGAATAAACAAACAAAAGTTCTGAAACAAGAAAAAAAATTAAAAATAAAACAAACAAAACAAAGGAAGTCTACGCAGTTATTGGGGATTAGGCTCATAGTGGATGCTTATGTATAACTTTAATTTTTCAGGTATATAGTTGATATGATTGCAATACTTATAAACACAGAGGTTTAGGTGACTTGATGTGATAAACTGCCAACTGGTGGTCTTCTTGTAGCACCCTGCTGGACTGAACCAGTGTGGTGCTGGGCGTAGGAGGTCCACCTGAAGGCTGTTTCCAACAATATAAAGACAGGTTATTGGAGACTGTTGGTTCTCCTGGAGGACCTTGTCATGCTGGACTTCCTGATGTGTATTTAACTGTTCTCATCGAAGGAGCTCAGGACTTTGCTGTCACTTTGGGGAAGCTCTGGTCCTCACTTCGAGCATTGCTTCCTGGCTCTGGACAGGAAGGTGGTGCGCTGCCCAGCCTCCTGGAGACGCTGTCCTGACAGGCACACAACTGTCATCGCCGGAGGATCTCAGGACCCCACTTTCGCTGAGGACGGCTGTGGTGCTTGTGAGGGGAGCTTACCTCGGGCATCCCTTCCTGGCTCTAGTGCAGGTCCACCAGCCTGCTGGCACAGACCCTTCATCCTACTGACAGACTTTCTAGCTTCCGACACTGACCTCAGGCTCTTCGCAGCACAGATCCTTGAAGCAGGCCTGCTGGAAACATGGTCCCGGGCTCTAGACTTGAATCCGATAGGATGCGTGGGAGGCACTGCTACGGGCTCTCAGTCTTCACACGGACTCACGTGGAACATTACCGTGGAATTCAGGTCCTCTGCGGCATTGTTTGCATCTCTAATGTGTGGGCAAATTTCCCGTACTTTTCTGTACTAAAATCTTTGGGTGACTATTATAAAATCATTTTATCAATTATGTGTCCTATATTAAATTGTTTGCCTTGTAGGGGCCCGGCAGGATGGCTCAGTGGTCTAAAACGCCTGCTTAGGAAAGCTTGGGTGGCTGCAGGGACCGCGGTTTGAACCCCGTCACCACATGCTGCGCCAGCCCTGCCCTGAGGGCAGGCTGAGCCGGCCATAAAAATAAATAAATAAACAAACAAAAGTTCTGAAACAAGAAATAAAATAATACAAATGAAAATAAATTCTAAAAAAAGAAATTGTTTACCTTGTAGCACCTGACAAAAAAAAAAAAAAAAAAAAAAAAAAAAAAAAAAAAAAAAAAAAAAAAAAAAAAAAAAAAAAAAAAAAAAAAAAAAAAAAAAAAAAAAAAAAAAAAAAAAAAAAAAAAAAAAAAAAAAAAAAAAAAACACTTGCTTAGGATGATACAGGCAGTAAGTATGGGAATTGGTAAGGAATTCGGATTCCAAATTCTAAGTTCTTTCTATGGTAATACAGAAGACTCTTGAGAGCCATGAAGATAACCCCAGTTGTTTAGACTGAGAGGGGCTAACAATTATTGTTCATTTCTGGCAACATATTACTTCTGGGACCCTACCCCTCCTCTCTACTGTGGGATTCCGTTTGAGATGGCAGTTACTGATCTTCTCTAATCATAGCCGCTTTTCCGTCAAAGGATGGGTACATACTTCAAAGTCCTGTCATCTTAGAGCTACAGTCCTTTCCACTTCTAGTCTGGGGCATAAGCACAAGAACCAGGCAAGGTCAGCCAGGATTTATCTCTGGAAAAAGGCAAACAGACTTGAAAAAGGCTTCGTATTTCCATGGAGTTTGCTCAGCTGATGTGTTGTAATTCACAAACCGCTGGAAGTTTTATATGATCACTACAGACAAGCGTTCACGTTCCTTAGCTGAAAACAAGGGAGAAAGACCAGCCGACCTGCTTTTCTATTTCTCAGTGGTTTTGTGTACATGGTTCTCTATACCTACAAGAATTATTTTGCCTTTCTCTCCAAAAACTCAACATATAGCTAATCTCCTCTCCATCAGTTCTAAGAACTGTATCACCATGCTCCATCTCGAATCAGAGGGCCTTGCTGGATCTCTGCGCAGCATCTCATGCTCACACTTGTAGCTGAAGTTATCACAGGGCACCGCATTCTGTGCAGATGCTATTTGCAGGAGGAATTCCCCAGTGCAGAGTGAAAGCACCGTAGTGCTTACCACTGCCACCCCGTCTCAGAGAGTGATGGGTGCGTAGCAGCGGCTCAGGGTTTACAGAATTCAAGGGTAATAGCAGGTCTTTATTTTTTGTCTCGTTTTACCTTTCTTTCTTTCTTTCTTTTTGAGACAGGGAGTTGCTATGCAATTTGGGCTGGCCTTGTGCTCACTTTTGTAGCCCGCAGGCTGGTCTTGAACTTGCAGACATCCTCCTGTCTCCACCTCCTGAGGGCTGAGATTACAGGCATGCACCAAGACCTTTATTTTCTATAGAGAGAAAATTATCTCTCCAAATTCCTAAAATTCCAACTTCTCTAAAATTCTCATAGGTAAAACTGGAACCAATGGGAAACTTAAGCATATATATATATATATATATATATATATATATATATATATATATTAAATATATATGTGTGTGTGTATGTATGTATATTTGCACAATACAGTAAATAAAATAAAATTATATGGCATGCATATGTCAACAGAACTAATTATTTCATGAATTGATTCATGATGTTCAAGGAAATGCTACTGCATTGTGTGTTCAGAAAGTTTGGTGATATATTATTCCATTGTCTTTCTTTTCTTTCTTTCTTTTTTTTTTTTTTTTTTTTTTTTTTTTTTTTTTTTTTTTTTTTTTTTTTTTTTTTTTTTTTTTTTTTTTTTTTTTTTTTTTGTATTTGGTACAGGGTCTACAAGATCTGACCGTAGTGATCCACCTGTGTTCAGCCTCCCAAGAGTTGGGATCACAAATGTGCACCACCACACCCAATCTCAGTCATTGTCTCAGTGAACCCCAGGGCTGGGGCCAGCACAGCATGCTGGGGTTCAAACCCTGGCCACTGTGCTCTGTCTCAGCAGGCACTTGAATCAACTGAGCTATCTGGCCTGTCCTTCCATTGTCTTTTGAGCTCCCTTGTTTCTACCAAGAAGTCAGCTGTTCACCTTTGTGGGCCCTTTGAAGGTAATCTTTTTGTCTCATTTGTCTGTTTTTAAGATGTTCTCTTTTTTTTTACCTTTTTAAAAAGTTTGACTGCATTCTGTGTAGATTTAGTTGTTGGCTTTTATTGGACTTCGTACTATTTCTTGAAGAACAATTTGTTTTTAAAATAATGTATAGACTGTTTCAGTCACTATCTTTGCATATGCTTCATTGCATTTTATTCTTTCTCTTATTTTTAAGACTGTACCATGTCCTTGAACCCTCAGCTGTTAATGTCATTCTTTTCCTGTATTTTTAAATATTTTCTGATGATCTACGTTCTAGTTCTCAAATTTGCTTTCTAGCTGTGAATGACTTAATATTAAACTAATACTAAGCCTTTAATTTTTCATTCTGTGTTTTTATTCTTTTTCTTGGTCTCCAATTCTCTGCAGAAAGTTTCCATTTTGTCATCCATTTTTCAAAGCATATTAATCATAAGTCTATGCCTCAGACTCCAGCAGCTAGATCTCTTGTGTATCTATGCCTATGGTACTCGTGTGTGTGTGTGTTTGTCTAAGTCTTATCTTCTTGCTTGCCTCTTTTAAAATTTAATTGTAAGTATTGTTTTAAAAATTACAGAAAATACCTTGTACTCTGAGTAATTACTTATGATAACAATGCATAATCTATTAATCATTTTTACTCTCTGACTAGCCTGATTTGAAACTGTTTTATTTTAGTTCTATGTGTCTTCTTCCTCTCTTTACAATAAAAATAAATAGAGATAATGCAGGCTATTTAAGATGGAGTCTTCCTCATGAAGAATTTGATTTTGCTTGTGACAAGTCATAATAGAGGTTTATCACTTGAGTAACCCTAATCCTATAGAGCAGGGCTTTAGTCTTTATGAGAGTGAGGTTAGTTTACTTTTTGCTACACCTACTTCTACTACCCTTCATGGATCCCAAGGGAAAGTTTTGTTTATTCGCTTACCAGGGGCAGGTGACTTTGGTGGGCACTGAGCTCTCAGGCTTTGACAATATCTTCCCCTAGGAATGCAGAGAATTCACATTCACTTCTTTTCAGCCACCAACTGTTACCAGTGGAGCTCAACCCCATAGACTTTCTTTCCTGTGTGTTTTCACCTGCTTACAAACTTGCTGCTTTGGTGGCTTTCCAGTGCTGCCTTTAAGATCATGAGCACATGTGCACGCGCACGCGCACACGCACGCACACAACGTTGGTCATCAGCAAGGCATCTCTATATCCACATCTACATCTCTGTTATTGTTGTCTTTGTAGTTCTCCCATGTTTTCAAGCAGATTTATAAAAATATGTTGCCTACCCTCCCTTTTAGTTCTTTAGCAGAAAGAGCTATCTACGATACCTTAGTCTGTCATGGCTAGCAAAATTCTACTGCAGCATTTGTATGAAAATTGAAGTTAACTGGATAAATCTTAAAACACTGGTTGCAAAAGTAAGTACAAGGAAAAATACCCAGGAAATTGTGTGTGTGTGTGTGTGTGTGTGTGTGTGTGTGTGTGTTTACTGGAAACAACCTAGTGCTTTCTCATTGAACCATACACTCTCACAGAAATCTTTATTTCCTATTATTTTTAAAAGAAGGTCTCACTAAAGCACTAACTGACCTGATATGGGCTTATACTTGTTGCTATTTTCCTGCCTCAGCCTGCTGGAATTATAGACATAAGCCACGGTATACAGCTGGAAATTTTTAGTTCATGGGGGAGAATTTGTCTTCACATTATATAGTTTTAGTAATTAAACTGAGTAACGGTGAGATGAGAATAGAAATATAGACCTATATAACGCAAAAACAACAAAGGAATGCTTATCAAGCTATATGTTCATGAGATATTCATAATGTACAAAGAAGGTATTTTACATCAAGTAAATATATACAATAAACTGAAGTTCTAAAGATTCAATGATCATTAGATATAAATGAAGTTTCCATAGGCTTGGACACATAATAAAAATTAATGGCCAGCTACGGTAAAATAACCCTGTAATTGCAACTTCTAGGGAGGAAGATTTGTGAAGCCACGGTCTGCTCAGGCAACTGGGTGAGATTCTGTGTCAAAATAAAAATTGAACAGGCTGAGCATAGAGCTCAGTGATAGGACACCCCTCGGTTACATCCCCAGTATTACAAAAGAAAAAGCGACAACTTTGACAATGAAACACAGCATTCTTAAGAGAAAAGATACTGTAAAGAATATTAAAAGATAAACAAGTAAGATGAAATATTAGAAAGACATGATAGGGGATAAATACACATGCACGTGTGTATACAGGACAAATAGAGACCGAGAGACAAATTCTTAAGAAACGCAAAGATGAGCCATTCAGTGGACAAATGGGAAAAGATGAATCGACATTCTTACAAAAGGAAATAAAAGTAACCGGTGAACCTATTCAAAGGTTCTCTTGATCTGAAAAGCAAACTGACAGGGTTTTTAGCTCTAAGATGAACATGTATGCATATAAATTCTTGACAAGAGCATAATGAGATAGGGACACTTATCCACTCTTAGTGGAAAGACAAGTTGATACAAATTGTACCGAAAGCAACTAGGGAATGTTTCTCAAGCTTTAAAACATGTATACAATCTTATTTCCTTGAGCTTTTCCTCCCAGGGCAGGGCTGGCGCAGCATGTGGTGCCGGGGATCGAACCGCGGTCCCTGCAGTCGCCTAAGCTTTCCTAAGCAGGCGCTTTAGACCACTGAGCCATCCTGCCGGGCCCTACAAACTCACAAACTGCTGCCCTGACCACCTCTGCAGTGCAGCCAGGATGCAATATGGATAACTTCTACTTTTCATTACTACTTCATATTTTTAAACTTGCTTCTGATAAGCTCATGATGTTTTTACATTTATGAAAACATGCATAATTAACAATAAAGTATTGATAACAGCTACCACTTATGAGTCTCAAAGCACCAATCTCTGTGTTAGATGCTTTGTTAACGCTGTCTCTTTGGATTCTCTCCGCAGCTCTGTGAGTGTGTCCTTTTGACAGTGGAAGAAACTGGAATTCTTTGGACAGCTTGGCCAGAGTTTGATCGTGTGTCTCTCAAAAAGTCTATGGCACTAACTTAGTATGTTCGAATCTGTCATTTCACTTAACCACACAGGTAACAGGCAAGGAGGCCCTTGGGCTGGGGGCTGTCTGGCTGACTGTGTGTAAGCTTGTTGCTTCTCTAATGCAGCACAGGGGTCTATGTGAAGGTGTGAGACACCTTCTGTAAGTTCTGACTGCGTGGATGAAGGGATGAGATCATCTATTACTCCAACCAGGACCCTGCTGAGGGCTAAAATGGGCAGTGCTCACAGTCACACAGGCACAGCAGGCGAACATCATGACTGCTTTAGGCGGAGCTTTATGGTCACCCTCCCGGCAGAAGGAAGGAAGTCACAGGAGGCAGCAGAGCAGAGGAGGAGGAGGAAAGGGAAAGGAAAGGCAGGGCAGGCGAGGGGAGGAGAGGATGCCAGGGGACAGGAAAAGGCAGTACTATCGATGTTGGTTTACGATCCTAAAAAATCTTTACATAGTGAAGAAAACTTGCCTTCCACAATGAAGGACAAGAATCTTGAAAATGAAGTAAACTTGCAGGAGATTGCACGTCTGGGTAAATAAGTGGCAGTTACCTTCAGCCAGAAGTTTTAAGTCTTCTGAAAGGAAAGAGACAGAAAGCATTCATAAAGGAAGGGAAGGTGGGAAGAGGCGTCTGCAACGTTTGAAGTAGAGTGATCGCGAGTAGAAGAGATCAGTGGGCCATAGAAGGCAGCCGGGCCCTTTGTCTGGGCGGGGAAGAGAGCCAGGAGGAGACGAGGCCTTCTGTGTGAGGGGCTGCCGAAAGCAGCCCACAGGTGGCAAAGACATCACTTCCCAAGAGGCCCAGCTGAGGTTCGCCCAGGGCTGTTTCCATGCTGAGAGGAGTAAGGCATACAGAAAGGGGAGTCAGATCGGAGAGTGTGCAAACTCCTCATGCGCGCGGCACCTCACTTTGCTCATTCACTTACATGGGATGGAAATAGCTCCCCAGAGGAGCCGGCGAAAGGTCCAAGTATCATTATATGGTGGGGGGGCACCTCCCTAACGTGACCATTATTTCGTACAACAGTCCAGCCTGCTGTTGAGATGGAATAGCTTGATCCTCTGCTCAACTCCTTGGTGTCACTTCCCACTGGATGCCAGAGCTGTGGACAACAAGTGACGTCACCTCACTGATGTCCCACTGATGATACCCTGGCCTGAAGGGCACCTCCAGGTTTCAAGGACGACCCTGCCATGCCGTCACTGACAGCACTTACTTCATCATTTTCCTTTGTTGGGGTCAGTCTTAGGCTCCTTAGTTTAGTGGATTCAGAGTCACACCATCACTGGGTGGCCAAGGCAGGGCATGGCTGCTGCTGAGTGGATCCTAAAGCCAATTAGGATGAGTGTGTGTGTGTGTGTGTGTGTGTGTGTGTGTGCACGCGTGCACATGTGCACACATGTACTCGAGGGCACACGCATGCGCGTGGTCCTCCCTCTTGGTGGATGTGTCTTTAGTGGTAAAGAAAGGATGAGACTGAAGGAATAAAATGCACACATAAGCCACCTCTGCACCTGAAATATTCTCTCTTGTCAATACTCAGGAAGCAGATACTGCATTAGGGGTGCGCTGTACAAATCTAAAATTTTAAATGGCACCCTGTGTTATTGCGCCTGAATGAGAAAAGCCCCAGCAGAAGAGGAGTCTAACTGATTAAATTCATTATTTTTTTGCTCTGTTTCTCTTCCTCAAAAGAGATCCAAAATTCAAAGCCTGTACAACAAAGACACGCGCATCCTCCTTGATGGAGTGATAGGTTTGTCTTGTTTCCCTTAAACTGGACTTAAATTAGGCTTCCAAAGGAAGGAATTCATTCAAACCATCCATGCTGTTGTCAGGCTCCCATCTGAAAGGCTGGGACTGTGGTGCCTCTCTCCACAGGGATCAAAAGAGAGAGAACAAGTACCAAAAACGAGAGGAGGGTTTCACTCAGTGTCCCCATTTATAACGTTTTCATCAAATGACTGAGCCATAAAATTAGAAAGATAAAGAAATGAATTCTTGGCAGATAACTTATTCCCACTTAAAAAGATAGGGAGATATTGTATATACTGGGTATCTGATACTCTTAGAAAAGATACGTATAGGCAAAGACATAAACACACATGTGTATTACAGAATATTCAAATTGATGGGTCTGCGTCCAAATAGTGGCTCTTTGGGTCATCATGGCGGCGAGTCAGCATCACAGGAAGCCAGAACCCAGGAAGACCCATTGCTCCTACACTGTCTTCCATTCCCTCTGCCCAAATTAACCCAGAGCTTCCTTGTTCAATTTTCACACGTGCTAACCCTCCCCCAATCAGCGCCTGTTGCGTCACTGTAAGCTCCGCCCCTAGCCCGATCCCATAAAAGCTCCAACCTGTCTCCAGCACCGCACTGCGCCAGGCAATAAAAGATTTCTTTGCTTTCACCGGCTTTCTCTTTCTTGTGGAGGAAGGAGCCTTACAAGAATTATGCATAAATTTGCATTCTTCTTTTTCCCACTGAATCTTGCATTGAATCATTGTTTCTGTCCCTGAACGTTACTAGAAAACAAGATTTGTAATGACTATATAATATCACATCCTAGGGTAGACATAAATCATCAATTCCAAAATTGTCATTGTATGAGAAGTTGCCATTGTTAAATATAAATTTGGGGCTAGATATTTCTTTGAATCCTTACCGATAGAATTTTTATGTTCAGAGGAGTGATTGTTTTAAAGCTTTTAGGCCTCCTACTGTGAAATGCTTCCCCACCTCTGTGAAATTTGTCACTGTGACTCCCCATCAAAATTACAGTTGGCACAGGGAAGAATTGGAAGTTGGGGACATTTTAAAGGAGAGAGCAGTCCCCAGCCTGGGTCCCTCCCTTTCCCTTCTCTCCAACACATGACACATGAACACAGCAGGGAAAGATGTGAGTTGCTTTCTTCTCTACTGCAGTCCAGGGAAGATGGCTCCTTAAGGAAAAGCCTGGAGAATTGGTTGCGTGTGCCATGGAGCTGGGGACCCTCAGCTATGGAGTCTCATGCCTCAGGCAGCTAAAGGATGAGGGGCCTGGACACTGTCTTTGAAGAGAAATTGCTTTACACCCACAGCAGATCTGAGAACTCTGTTTCCTTCTGGGCTTGGGCCTTGATCAGTGAGGCTGGCAGCACAGGAAGCCTTGATCTGACAGACGCGGGAGATGGGTGCCTTGATCCCAAGGTAGGAACAGTAGAACCTGCCCAGCCATCCGGAGAGTATGACTTGTGTGGTGCTACGGCCCTGCGCAGTGCCCATGTTCTGCCCTAGCAGAAGCCTTCTTTAGACATCTCTGAGCCCAGACGATGACAATTCACACTATTCATTAAACCAGACATTTCCTGTCCCTTGCCTGGCTTCCTGTCTCTCCCTCTTCCCCAACCAACTTGGAGTCGGGGAGGATCAACAAGGCATCAACAGGAGGCTGGAGGGACAGAAACACATTTTCAAAGCAGGAGGGGGGAGCCATCACTTCAGTTGAAGTTTGGACTTGGCACTGGTCTAAAGCTTAGAGAACTAAAGCAACCCAAAGAGTAACAGATCACCCTAGAGATGTCTGAGACATGGAGGAGTCCACCTGGGAATTTAGGTAGGAGGAAAAGGGAGAACATGTTCTCCACATGAGAATGTAGGGGCAGCGATAAGAACTAAACTGAGGGGCCAGCAAGATAGCTCAGTGGTCTAAAGCACCTGCCTGGGCAAGCTTAGGCAGCCCCAGGGACCATGGTTCAATCCCTGGCATGACTTGCTGTGCCAGCCCCACCCCCAGGGTGGGCTGAGCCAGCCTAAAAAAAAAAAAAAGAACTAAATTGAGTCCTGGTGTTCTCCATGGCAGTTAACATTTGTTCAGATTATACTTGTATAATAATAAGTAAGAGGCTAGGGATATAGCTCAGTGGCATAAGCGCCTGCCTGGCAAGTGCAAGGTCCCAAGTTTGATCCCCAGTACTGGAGGAAAAAAAAATTATAAAAAGTACTTATGGGCTGGTGAGATAGCTCAGCAGTCTAAAGTGCTTGCTTAGGCAAGCTTAGCAGACACAAGGGACAACAGTTTGCTCCCTGGCACCACATGCTATGCCAGCCCTGCCCTCAGGGCAGGCTGAGCCGTCAATAATAATAATAATAATAATAATAATAATAATAATAATAATATAATGATAAATAAGAAATCATGAAAGTGATTAAGCAAATTAGGGAAGTGAAACTGAATGAATTAACCATAGAAAGTTAACACATTCGTGGATATTTGTGAAAATGCTTAAAGATCAAACCAGTAAACTTAAAAAAAAAAAAAAAAAAAAAAAACAGCCAGTAATCTGTTTCCTTGCTCTGTGTATAGACTTACAGTGAAATTATCTGTTTCAGATAAAAAAATCCCATTGCTTAAGAAAGGAACGTTAGGCTAGGCAGATAGCTCGGCAGTCTAAGCACCTGCTTGGCAAGAGCAAGGAGCCAGTTTCGATCTCTGGTGCCACATCCTGTGCTGGCCCCAGAGCCCCAGGTGTGTCCTGCCAGCCACCAAGACCAGGTATGGTGGCACACACCTGTAATCCTAACACCAGGAAGGCTGAGGCAAGAGGATCACTATGAGTCTGAGCTGTGCAGTAAGTAAGACCTTGTACCAAATTAATACATACATAAAAGATTTTTGAAAAAATTTAAAAAAGAAAGCAACTAAAATCAATAGGTTTTTGTAATTTTATTACTTTTAATAAGAAATAACAATGAGACAGTTTCAAAACATGTTAGTAGGGCAGGAACAAAAATCAATACAATGCATGTTGTTGTCTTCAGAGCAGTTGTTCAGAGTACAAGATGCAGACATGATATCTTGTCTAAACACCATTGGTACAAATATTTCTTCTCATTGAACTAAGAGAAAGTAGCTGTATGGAGTCTAATAGTCCATAATAGTACTGGGTTATCAGCAGAACTGGCAGTGTCAGCTGTTGACTTGAGCCTTTTACAGTTCAGCATATTAATATGACTCTACTTTTCATGCCTTGTGGTTGGACTTTTCTGCTGGATGGTTAACGCCAAGTTAAAACAAGACCTATATAACAAAACATGTAACTTTTATAACTGACAAGGTCAGTCAAATTCTCTCAGGGTCTGCCCTGAAACCATGCACAGCATCTTGTAGATCTTTTTTCAGCAGTTTTTGAGCAAGCTTTTTACCACAGAGAAGCTCTAACCTTAGAGAACATTAATTATGAGGCCACAACATTCATGGACCCACAGTACATAATCTTAGAAAATTGTTCTCTAGTGCAGTTTGCTATCTAGCTAGAGCCTTTATTTTGGCTGATGTAGAGGACAATCTATTCTATCCTGGTACACTCAGTCCGTTAATTGACTTTCCTAGAATTCAAAGCTGACTCAATATTCTCTACCTCAACCTCCTCAAAATATTTAACTTTAGGATGAGCTTTGGTGGGATGAAGTACCTAGTCTGTAGCTTTCCTTCTATATCCAGTGCAGTCTGTTGCGGTCCAGTTCACACTATGCAAATTCTCACTATCCCTGGCATCCTTTCTGTGTCCGCCAGTGTCTTCTGTGCCCTGCCTGTGCTTGCATAGATAGGAACAAGGGTTTTCTTCACTCTGAGGATAGTGTTCTCCTTGGTTACAACCAGTATCAAACTCAGGGGCATACAGAATACTATATAATGTCCCTTTCCTTTCAGATATCATAACAGCCCATTGGATGAGGGACAGTGTGTCAAGGCCTTTGTCTACACTTTCCTTACTCTCATTTATGGTGTGCAGCCAATCTCAAGAGCAGATACAGAGGGCTTCTCTCAAGCACTGTTGTCACCAGGCTTTGTCTGGAGAATTAGAGGCAAAACTCTTCTATCCTTGGACAGTGCCCTAGTCTGTCTGGGCCCTATTCTACCATCTTTCGTCCTCTTTAGGCTTATCCACGGCAGGGAGAAACGCTCAGGTCCATCTCTACAATGGAATGACCACTAAATGCCATTCCATTGTCCTTTTCTGAAGCTCATCTTCACTCTAGCTATCAATCCTCTGCCCCAATGTGGAGAAGAAACAAATTGTGTAGCTAGCCTTAGAAAACTAAAACAAACACACCAAGTTCATCTTTGTCACTATAAAAGACATAAGATTTATATTTTAAGGCTAATGCTTTTGCTCTGACCTTAATGAGTCCATTTGGAATTCAAAAAGAAGAGGAAGAGAAGGAAGAAGAGAAAGAGGAGGCAAGAGAAAGGAGAAAAGAAAAAGTAGGAGACACTAAACATTAAATCCTGCAAGTCCATATCCAGAACCTGGAGTAAGTTGTAGTGAGACTGAGCTCCAAGGGGCTTGGACAGCCTGCTTCCATATGTATTGCTATTTTTAAAAATATTTATTTATTTATTTATTTATTTATTTATTTATTTGTACAGGGTCTTACTACACATGTCAGACTCATAATGATCCTCCTGTTTCAGCCGCCCCAGTACTGGGATTATAGGCCTGTGCCATCATGTTCTGTCTTGAGGCTGGCACAGAAATGCTGGGGTTTGTGGCTGGCTTGTCATGTGATGCCAGGGATCAGACTTGAGATCTTGTGCTTGCCAGGCCAGCACTTAAGCTGCCAAGCTGTCTTCCTAGACCTGGTATTGCTACTTGCAGCCCTCATGTCTTTTCTCTTATGATGGTTCTGTTCATTGCCTGTGATCTTCTTTAGCAGACAGGCTGTGTTCCTGGCATCTCAAACTTCCTGCAGTTACCACTACACTTTTGACTTCACTCTCACAGCTTTACACACTGCCCTCTGAGGGCCAGACTGCCTGACCTCCCAGAAATATTTTGTGGAATCTGAATGGAAGCCTCTCTGATCCCTTAAGTATTGCATGCTGTATGCTTGAAAAGTCAGCTCCATGTGGTTGATGCCAAGATCTACTATTAGTTTGAGCAGTAGCTGGGCTACCCTGCATCATGGCTGCAGAGGCCTTCTGAGTGCCTGCATAGTTGAATCCTATGAACCAAATCTTAAGTAACCAATTCCCTACATGGCTGTTCTCAAAGTTCCCTGGGACTCTCTACTCACAGCACTGTCTTTCACTTTTACACTGCTGGTTGGGAATGCAAGGTCATGCTTATTCCTGGAATGCCAACAAAGTAAATTTATTATTGCTCAGATGCAATATAGTTGGCTTCTTCTTAATGCTAATTTTTCAGCAACCATGCTCTTCTCTGCTCCAGTTTTGTAAGTGGATCCTGTTTGGAAAACAGAAAGCTTAATAAATAGGCTTTTTCTGCCCTGTTCTCTCACTATAAACCTCACTAAAGGGATCTGGCAATATTTATGTCGCAGGCTAATGTTAAAGTGTCTTGGAATTCTCTCTAACAGATTAATTAGTCTTCTGTACTTAATTTCAATCTTGCATAAAGTCTCAAAATCTGAACAAATATAGATAGATTTTTTTTTGGACAGTGGTCTCAAATGCAACTGCCAGTGAAGTCCCTGTTCCTAACCGAAGTGTCCTGAGCCTGCTTTGTATTATCTTCAGTCTAGGCTTCTAGGTTCTAATCAGAATCTTCGATGCAGGTCAGCTTACCACATTTTAAGTCTTGTCTAGCTGACATCTACAAAACTTTTACAACTCCTCCCAGAAACCAGTTCTGAACTGGTTTCACACAACTTTATAGAAATAAACTCCTCTCCTGGCACCAAAGTCTGACCTAGTCACTTTCCTCATCACAGGGACAAAATATCTGACATCCACAACTTAAATGGAAGGCTCATTTTGACTCACAATCTCAGGATTTTCAGTCCCTGTTCAGCAAGCCTAAACATGGGCCCAGTGTGGTGAGAGGACCTAAGTGGAGGAAAGTTGCTCAGGTCATGGCGGTCAGGAAACAGGAAGAGAGCAGAGGGGCTGAGAAGGGAGAGAAAGACTTCCAAGTCACACCTCCAGCGACTCATCTTTTCTCACAAGACTGCCTCCAAAAGCAAGTCAACTATATTACCCTAACTTCATCACCTTCCAAAAGCCCTGAATATAACAACGTGAGATCCTTGGGGACTTTTTTACCTAAATCATGATAGAGACTAAGTTGCCCTATCTGAATTTGAACTTGCAAACTACTACTCCTGGATTACGCCTCTTTTCAATCACTAGTCTCAGAGGCAATTAATTCTGCTAAGTCAATGAGATGGACATGACATGAAAGAACAAACCATACTTTAATTAAATTCTAATATATAATATTTATATTTTGAATCCCAGTTATTTAACAAAAACTACCATGTATGCACTCACTTCATCTCTGCTCAAAACCAGCAAGAAAAATATCCAGCAGCTCCAATTTCCTAAACCTACAATTGGAAAAGAGACTACAGCAGATGTGCATATATCCATTACTTATCGAAAAAAAAATTGAAAAATGAGCTTGAAGAGAATTGACTTAATGGCGATGAGCCATGAGGGATTCTTTCCAGATCCTTGTTCTCCCACATCAGAAGTATCCTAGAAACAAAGTGTAGAACTAAGAGCAATCTCACCCAAAGAGAATTACAGTGGGCTCAAAACCAAGTTTGAGCACTCAGAAAATTATAGTTCCATGCAGTTTTAATTGTATGAACTTGATGGTGTTAGATAAATTATAAGTCCTCTCCTCATGGGTCCTGTGTGCTGGACATTGAACACACATTTTGTGATGAAGACTAACACGTCTCCGACATGAAGTGACCTTAGGAATTGTCAGGAAAGAGGACTACAATGTGCAAAATTTCCACCTCCAGTCATCAGTCAGTCTCGGGTGTCTTAACGAAATTCTCCTCTATACCTCAAGAAGGTGAGGAGGTGCTACGAAGTTGGATTTAAAGTTCTCCAACCACCATCATAGTAATGCAAGTAGAGGAAAATAATCTCTGGATGCTTCTTGGAAAGAAGGAAAATGTAATTCTTTTCTATCATACATCGTTCCATTTGAAGGACTAACATGTGGGAAAGAAATTAAACTTGTGTGGGGCTCTTCCTCTCAAGAACGATGTTTATGCCTCAAGTTTTAATTTTTTAAGACAGACTCTCATTTATCCCCCAGGTTTCCTTAGCATGGACAGAGTAGAGAAGAAAGCAGGAGAGAATAAGAGGAGAGAGGTTACATTACCTGGATGAAGGCTCAGGAAATATTCCCAGGGATCTGACATCCTAGTCACAACAGACTTGTTCCCTAACTCTTCCTGTTCCCTTCTTTCTCCCATGATCATGGGAGACCTGAGGCTCAGGCCCTGCTTTCTCACACTGGCTCAGTCACCTGCAATGCTGTTAATTAGGTTGGCTGTGTGATGACCCTCACCGTCAAGATCCCTTCTCTACGTCTCGACTGCATTACTAACTTTTGTGGCTATCGAGGTCTTGGCTTGATCTTCTTATTGTCAACAAAAAATGTGGAAGGCTCTTTCTCCAGTAATATTGTATTTCTTTGTAATTAACACCCCTAAAGTAGACTTACTCTTGTCATTGTCATTCAGCATGGGACAGATCTCTAACAAATCCTTAGCAGCTATCACCCACTAGGCCATGGGCTTGGCACTGGGGTACAGTGAAGAACAAGACAATTCTTCCAGATTCTGTGTAGTACATGGGCTAATGCTATGATTTCCATGCCCGCTAAACTTTAGTTAAGCTGACAAAATATGTGGGATAGCTTTCTCCAGGCTGGCACTCAAATGCATTCGTTCTTACTCAGAATCTTCAGACCTTCCCAGCCCCTCAGTGTGGAAGGAAGTTGGTGCTCACACTGGCATGCTTCTTGTCCTGCCACCCTTCCCAAAGTGTTCTGTCACCGCATCACAGGACCCATTTCTCTGTTCCATTCCTCATTGTTTCCCATGAGACCTAGAGATTCATTACAAAAGCAGAATTTCATCAGTGCTCATGGAACAGAGTTACATTGATCATATGTGACAAGATATGAAAAAATATGCAAGCTCAAGACTTGAATATTTGCATAATGAAAATGTATAAGCAAGGAACATGTGATACTCATTACTGAAGTAATTATGGAAGCTGCATTTTATGTTTTCCTTACTTTTACTCATCGCTGAATGACAAGGAACGTCTTAATGATTTTTGAAATAAGTGACAAGATCTCCTTTTTATTACCTATCCTACAAAACCAATTCATTATTGAGAGAGCTTGGAAAATTAGAATACTTAAACAGAACAGGGATGAAGTATAGTAGGTGTCTAGCTTAAAAAGATAAGGTACCCAATTAATTTCTTTGTCCTATTTTCTCCAGGATCATTCTTTCATCCTCCTTCAAAGTTCTGCATTGCAGGGACAACCATTTTCTTTCTTCCTCAGGTTTTACAGGCAAAGTCTAAGTAACTTTCTCTGTAGTAGCATGCTTGGATCAAGGTTAAATGGTTGTGCTGGCATTTGTTCTGAGGACTATCGTCTGGTATAACAAGCCTGCAGTATCTGGTCTCTCACTGAAAAGGGGTAAATTTTCAATGGCTACCCAGGCAGTGCAAATCGCAGCTCCCCTACCATCAAATGAGGCCTCCTATGACAAATGCTTCTCATCTGGGCTCAAGAGCAAGACACATTTTTCCCGTTGATGGTGAACCTCTTTTACACGTCATGACATGTTGTTTTTATAGTGAGGAGAGCATGTTTGCTGAGGTGGGAGGGCATTGAGAAAGATGCTATGATGTGGACAGGACAGAGCCCAAACAAATACAAATCTGTACGAATGTTCAAGCCTCTGAGGAGTAGCTGACTTGCCACCTTCTGGGATGAGCATGTACTTAGAAAGTCGGGAAAATGTACCAATTATAGGCAGACTGATCCACGTTCCCCAGGGGTCATAGAAGCTGTAGGCAGCTGCTGCAAATCGGACCTCCTGGTAGTGATGATAAAGTAGGATAAGTGTTTTCCACCCTTGATTGCACAGGTGTAAAATTAGTGCCCGGAAATGACCTCGAGTCTCTGAAGTGACTGCATTGTCCAATAGTGTGGGAGAAACAACGAGATTCTCCCAAGAAGTCCAAGAATTCTACATCAAAATCAATGCAGAAATATGATATGGAAAACATCCCTGAACAAAGAAAAAGACAATTTGACTCAACCCTTCTAGATACTAACCTATGTAAAGGAAGATGACAGGGAGGATTGTGCAGTCAAAAAGTGGAAGAAAAATGAAGGTCAGAGAGGCACAGGCCAGCGCGGTGGGCTCAGTGCTGCTCAGAGCGGAGAAAAAACATCAAAACTCTGCCATGCTCTTCATGTATTATTCTTTAAGGAGCCATATGGTGTGTTGGTTAAGCATGTTTCTAGGATAGTGAGACTAACCAGGTTTGAGTGGGACCCTGAATTATCTAACTACTGTCTTAGAAAAGATACTGAAATTCTTTGAGCCTTGGGTTCTTCATCTGGGCAATCAGGATGAAAATAACAGTGCCTTGTTGCCTGTTTTCTGGAGTACACAAGAAGACTACATTTTCCAGGCTCCTCTGCAATCTTAGGAGCAACCATGTGATTGATTCCTGGTGAATGAACAACTGCTTCCGGGCCAATTTAAGAGTGTACTTGAAGACTGGGCATAGTGGCGTGTGCCTGTAATCCCAGCACTTGTGAGGGTGAAATCAGGAGGATCACTACAAGTCTGATCTGTGTAGTGAGACCCTGTAGACCCAGTACTACATACACAAAAAATAAAATTTAAGAAAAGAATGTACTTGATACAGCAATCGGGCATCTAATACATTACCTAATTATTTGCTTCTGAGAATTAAAATAGGAGTTCACATAAAGCATGTAGGACAGTACCTGGAATGGAGACAATCTGTTTGGACATATTATTCTTAATTTGCTCTTACCTAAAGTTCTTTGAAGCTAGTGGAACTTTGAGAAGGGGAGCATTGAAGAGTCAGACTCCATTGTCGTTTCATTCTTTGAGGGTTTTTTCATTGTTCCACCAGTCAATAAGCACCATATATTTATAAGCAAGTAGGCACACACTAATATGGGTGAGCAGATGTCAAACACCTTGGAAGTTTCTCAAGGGACTCTCTTGGACTACCTAAGGCGGGGTGGGCTTGGTGGCCAGAGAGTGTGAGGTGTTAACAAGTTAGAGCAACCCAGAACAGGACCCTGAATTACTTAACTACTCTCTTAACTACTCCCTATGGTCATTGTCTACAAAACCTTTAAAGGGACTGAAGCTGAGTGAGGAGGACAGGCTCCATCAGAGCATGTCTCTAAGATGACACCCCAATTTAGATGTTACATATTTCCTTGCAGAACCACAGTTCAGTTATGTAATATTTCTAAATTTCCACATTTCTTTCTCTTTTTTAAAATGTATTTGATGCAGGGTCTCACTGTGCAGCTCAGACTCATGGTGAGTGTTATGGTTTATGTCTAGTTGTCCCCCAAAACCTCATGCAGTCATGGGTGAGGATTTCTACAGATTGAGGCTTGACTCATGAGTCACAGGGATTATACGATTTAGTACTGATCTAGAGTTTGAGACTTGATCCATGATCCCTGGGATTATGTGTTTTAAGTACTGCTGGGATTATGGATGTAGCCAAAGGTAGATAAGCTGAGGTGGAGAGCCTGAATAGAATTTAAAAAGAGAGACAGAGAGACAGACTGGAGTGGTTGCTCTCTGCTCCTCTGGTTGTTCTGTTGCCTCTGTCATGATTGTTGCTGTTCTGCCACCATAAACTGGATGCTCTCTGCCCTGTTCCAGTCAGTCTTGGGCCAGCGGACTATGGACTGAAACCTCCAGTAACTGTGCACTAATAAGCCTTTCCTTCCTTCATTTTGGGTGTTGGGTATTTGTCTCAGCAACAAGAGAAAAGTAACTAAGACAGTGAGCCTCCTGTTTTCAGCCTCCCAGCACTGGGATTACAGGCATGTGCCACCATGGTGGACTCAGTTGCCAGCTGAGTGCACCCCAGGGACGGAGCCAGCACAGCATACAGGACCTGGGATGGAACCCTGGTCCTTGTGCTTGGCAAAGCAGGTGCTTCATCTGCTGAGCTATCTCACTGGTCCTTAATTTCCACATCTCATCTGCTACTACTCTACAGTGTCTATTGATGTTTCAGTAGAAGAGGACAGCCCATAACCTACTACATCTTTCTCTTTTCATCAAACTTTCTCACTTTGCAAATTGACATGTATTTTGATTTAGCTTTCTTGTCCTTTATAACTAAAAAATTGTTCTAGAGTGAGGAACCAAACATTACCTCTGAAGAGGAAATCTACATTATAAATTAACATATTAACATTTTAACGATCCATCTAACCCTGTGTCAGTCTATTCCCCACCCTATATTATCTTTTTCATGACACTCACAACTACTTAAATTTTTGTAGTTTATTTGTCTTCCATTTATTGTGTGCCTGCTTTCATTGATATAAACTGTGTGAAGGCCAAGGCTATTTTGTTTGCTGTGATATACTGTCACCCAGAAAGTGCCAGTCACAAAACACATACTCACATAACACCATTAATGCAGAATGCAGAAATGGTTTTGCTGAATAATAAATGTTTACTATCATTTGACTTCCCCAGACGTATTCAATTCTATGAAACCGATGAAAGAGCTTCTAGGTCAACAGAGCTAACTGTAAGGCTTTGGACCACATCTGGAACCAAGGTCAGGTTATTTTTTTTTTTTTTTTTTTTTTTTTTTTTGTGTGTGTGTGTGTGTGTGGGACCGGGATTCAAACTCATGACCTTGCACTTGCCAGGCAGGCACTTGTGCCTCAGAACTATCTTCCCAGCCCCTAGGTTATCTTAAGAGTACCTGTTTGGTTCTGCACACAGCTATGGACTTTAGACAGTGTGAGACTGCATGGTCCTAAAAGGTATTTGGGAATGAGTAGAAAATTGCACAATACATTCTATAAACTTCTGTGGTGATAAAGCTAGCTTATTGTCACTTTGGTATATTGCAATTCATTACATTTTTTTTCTAATGTTGGATAAAATTAGATCCAGTTTCTTAGCCCAGAAGAGATAATGTGGAGTTAAAATACAGCCAACTATCTAAAACAAGTCTTGTTAAACTCATATCAGATATATTTCGTTCAGTCTCACTAAATGGATGCAGCCAAGCATCATTCTACAGCAAAGGATTTTGTGGTATCTCCCATAACAAATGAAAAATAAAATGTGATTGATGAACCATCTGTAGAGTCCATGCAGTGAGGATCTTTGGTCATGAACTGTCTTAGTTACTATTCATTCCTTGCTGGGACAAATACCACACATGCAAGCTTAAGGGAGGAAAGGTTTATTTAGCCCACAGTTACTGGAGGTTTCATAATTTCGAGCAGCCCAAATGACATAGCAAGACCTCAAGACTCTGTGCCACCATGTCCAGGATGACTCGCTCCATATCCCAGAGAGACCGCCGCCTGGAGGAGGGGGCACCCCTGACAGCGTGTGCTGTCAGTTTAAAGGTTATCGCCTTTCTTGACCACGCCTCTCAAGCCACGCCCTTGTCCTATGGCCCCACCCCTCAAGCTGAACTCTTGACAACTCCATGATTTATATGAGGCTTGGGGGGGGTACAGCTAGATACAAACCATAACATGAACCTTAACAGATGGTATTAATACCTGGAATACATATTGATCAGACTTGATTGACTGAACTAGGAGTAAGAATGCCCATGTACTAGAATTACATCACAAAAAGACCTTTTTGAGGCATAGCAATGCACTGAATAGAACAAGTCTGAATTTCATTGAGAAGTCAAGGTATGAACTTGAGTCCATCAAGAATCAAATACACATCTGGTCTAAATAAAGTCTTCTTTTTTTAAAAAAAAGATTTCTCTTTTATTTTATTTTACATTTATTTATTTATTTATTTAATTTTAATTTTTGCAGGACTGGAGATCGAACTCAGGACCTTGCACTTGCCAGGCAGGCACTTGTGCCCCTGAGCCATCTCCTCACCCCTAAATAAAGTCTTCTAAACAGGCCACACCATTCCTAAAGTATGCAACAACACCTTGCTCTCCTCAGTCCCTGGACCCTGCTTGCTGACTCACACTTAACGCAGTCTGGTGTCTCAGCTTCCGACCGTGTGCTTCACTCTTTCTCTCTAGTGAGCTCTTATCTTTTGTTCTGACCCTGGGGTCCACTCTGATCATTACCTCATTGCCCCTCTTTTGAATGCCCTTGGCTTATGCTCTGTCCTCGTTATGCCCAGTGTCTGGAAACCACATTAGCACTTTTTCTGACCATAGATAGCTCAGTGAGAGAAGGCTGAGAACCTCCACCAGTCTTGGCACACCAGAAGAAAATATACACCCTAGAACATTTGTGTTAGAACTACAGGTATAACACAGATGGCCTAAACATGAGACAGACTAATTAAAACACCAATGCAGGGGCCGGTGAGATAGCTCAGTGGACTAACGGACCTGCTTAGGCAATCTCTCAGGCCAGTGTAGGACCTGTGGTTTTATCCATACCACCAGATGCTGTGCCAGCCTTACCCCCAGGGCAGGCTGAGTCAGCCACAGAGTTTGGGAGTGATGTCACATGTCTGTAATCCCAGACCTGGGGAGGCTGAAAACAGGAAGATCACTATGACTCTAAACTGTGTAGTGAGACCCTGTAACAACCAAATACATTTAAGAAAAAAATGTAGCCCAGAGCCAGGTCCCATTTATTCATGGTTCTTAAAACGAGACAGTTTGGTGACCTGTTGTCCCCTCCATGATGTCTGGAACGTCTTGCAGTAGGACCTGCTTCTGTACCCCATATGCTTGTGTATTCCCAGAAACAAAGGCTAATGGACTTGAAATGACTATCTTATGAGTTAATGTTCATCCTTTATTTCCAGGAAAGAAGAAGAAAGCAATCCCTTTACTTTTTAAATAAAATTAAGTAATTATGGAAGTACGCTTAATGCAAAAATGTGTAGAAGGCAGATAAAAGTCCATATATCTTAAATATTTTCCTTTCAATTTTTTTATTTTTTACATATATGAATAAGAATAGGTCCATATTTTTTATGATTTAGACTTCAAGTGGTCTCCAAAAGCCTATATGCTGAAAGCTTGGTTGCTTCCTTATGGCACTCTTTATCGGAAAATAGTGGTGCCTTCAGGAGAGGGACATAGTGAGAATCTGGGGGCACATCTGTTACGGCTTGTGTGTAGGTGTCCCCACAAAGCCTCTTGTAAGACATGGGACAGATGCAGCTGGGGGGCAGCGAGTGACTTGAGGGACAGGGCCAGAGGACCAGGATGGGGCTTCAGCAGTGTGGCCAGAAAGCCACAAAGCATCAAGCTGACAGCACGCCCCACCCCAACAGGCCGGCGGTCTCTCAGAGATATGGAGCGGGTCACACTGCACATGGCAGAGCCCCACAGAGGCTCTGATCCTCTCTCCTGTACAGATAAGGCTCCAAGGTCGTGCTACGTAATCCAGGCTGTTTGAAACTATGAAACCTCCAGGAACTGTGAGCTAAATAAACCTTTCCTTCCTTCAGTTTGAATGCAGGGTATTTGTCCCAGCAATGAGAGAAGAGTAACTTAGGTAACATCCATGGAGAAGATATTGGCTATCATTATTTTCTCTCTCTCTCTCTCTCTCTCTCTCTCTCTCTCTCTCTCTCTCTCTCTCTCTGTTTCCCCTGAGACAACCTAACTGCCATGATGTACTGCCTTACTACAGGTCCAAAGGCAACAGGGTTAAGCAACTACAGAGCAGACCCTCTGACTGTTTAGCCAAAATAAACCTTTCCTCTGTGTAAGTAGCTTGTCTCAGGCACTTGGTCACAGCAACAGAAAGCTGATTATCCTGATACCTTACCATCACATTTTTACATTAAGATGCTTTAACCATGGAAATGAACATTATGCTTTTCACCTCAGCTCTTTAAAGATATAGACAAGGGATTTTGTCTTTAAACTCTAAGCACATACCATACGTACTTTTACACTAATATAGATTAGTTTTTTTTTTTTTTTTTTTAATCGAAATTGCCTGAAAGGATGCCTACGTGCTGGCTCCTCAGCATGAGTCTCTGACTAATGGCCCCCCTCCACCTGTCCAGTATCCATAGTGGAGCTGCAGCTATTCCAGGTGTGTTTCTTCCATCAAGAGCAATCAGGTATCTCAGAAACACTTCACCATCCCCAGGTTTTCTCTGAGAGTCGCTTCGTTTTCTAAGAACCAAAGGGCGCCATCCTGCAGCCGTGCCCTTCAAGAACAGCTCCAACTCCTCTCCCGCCTCTGCCACTTTTCCAGCCTCGCTCCAAAGGGAGGCGGTGCCCCTGGTTCACCACAGCCTGTCCCCTCTCTGCTTGCTGAGTTGTGTCAGGTGGCGGACTTGGGGAAGGGCCAGAAGAATAATAAACACCCTCTTCACGGGCTCTTGGAAGGATGATCGCTTCGCGTGACCTCAGGCTAGTTTCTAAGCTGTTTTCCCAAGTTTGGAAACCGGGCTGGGTTCCAAGGAAGGCAGTGCACAGCACCTGCCCAGACCCCCCACAGGGCCCCAGAGGTGCTGAGTGCTGGGCTTGTTCCCCTGGAAGAAACAGACGGTGAGGCGGCGCATCACTCAGACTCCCCCCATTCTCATTGGCTCCTGGCTTCCTTTCTCCTGTTGTAAAAACCAAGCCCCCGAACTACCCATTTCAGCCAAGCCCACTGAGCTTTCCAGGGCACAAGGCTCCCGGATGACCCTGCCATGGATTCCAGAAAGAATATGATTCGGTTTCAAATAACCTTTCCGGAAAGACCAAAGAACTCCCACTTCTCCGGTCAGTGCCAGTGACAGCCCCCCACACACACACACTTGGGCCCTGACTCCACTGTGGCTTTTGAATGGAGTGCCTGCGTACCTGACATCTTTCTGCCACCTGCCGGCATGGCACCTACTCTCTTATTTCTCACGGCTGTCTCTCTTTGGCCTTGGCATCTCTTAGAAGTGCGCACCCCTTGCTGTCCCACTGGAAGGCGGCCTTCTCCGTGTCACAAACAATATCCAGTTCTCCTCGGTCAGCGAGTTCCTAGGCCGCAAGCTGCCTGAGTGCCCTGGTGCCGGGGAGAGATGCTCTTGTCCGTTTCTTCTGAGACTTCCTAAACTATCCCTGTTTTTCCCAGCTTAACTCCCACCACGCTCTACCTTTCTGACTCCTGGGGGAACCCTGACTGAGCTTGGCACCTCAAAATCAGGGAGTAATTTCTGGGTTCTTTGGCAACACATACCCAACCTCCCACTGGCTAACCCAACAGCAACCTGCCCGCCGTAAACAACACAACCACCACACTCCCGAGCCCGCCGCAGGACCTTGGTCTCCGGCTGGGGAGAAGCCTGAGGTGCCCTGCGCTGGGTCCCAACTTCACAGTGCTTGGAAAAAGGACAGGCACCCCAGGTGGGAAGACCAGGCAGCCCCCATCACTTGCCGACTGTGGTGTCTTAGGCAGCCACTTCCTGTCCCTAATTGTTCTCTGTAAAAGTCAAATCCATGCCTCCCGAACCTTTTACAGCTTTATAACTCATTGTTCAAATGAACTCATACATGAACATGAGGACCATTCGAAGCTGCTCTGACTGAAAGGAAAAGCCCTTTGCCTTCGCTAGCTCCTTCCCTCCTGAGGCCTTTGTGGGAGCCCCGGGAGCCTCGGGGATCGGGGATCGAAGGTGACAGATGGGTAGTGCTGAGGCTCACCTGTCTGAGGCCAGCAGATGGGGTGCACTCCCGTGCCCTAACAGTCCAGCACCCCTGGGCCTTTCCCCTGTGGCTCGCGAAGAGTAGGAGCCACATTTCATTAATTCCTGAATTCTCTCCTTCCAGCACTGACTCAACCAAAGCTGTCACTTCCCTGTTATGTTTTCCTTCCGTCACATACTTGGCGCAGGGTCTCACTAGGCGCTCAGACGCGTAGTGATCCTCGAGTTTTCAGCCCCCCCCCCCCACGAGCTGGGATTACAGGTCCACACCACCATGCTCCATCTCAGTGGCCAGCTCAGCACACCCAGGGGCAGGGCCGGTGCAGCGTGTGGTGCTAGGAAGCAGATCTGGGTCCCCGTGCTCGTCTGAGCAGGTGCTTAGTCCGCTGAGCTATCTCTCTGGCCCCTTCCCCGTTACGTTTGATAGCTCTCCGATATGGGCAGCTTCCCATGCTCTTCTTCATGAAGCCTTCAACACCACCTAAGTTTACAGCTAAGCCACATAACTGTATCTATTTTGCCACTGTGCTGTAAGCCAATCAAAGGCCTGACCTTCTGTCTTTCACCTCTATATCCCAACCAGCTCGCATAGGTGCCGCAGGGTGTAGTTGGTGAATGTGGGTGAACTGAACCACTTACCATGTACAGATTTAGGACACTGCTGTCCGGGCCTGAAACACAAGGCATGCAGCCTTCGCATGACTTATGTCCCATTCTTGTTTGTCCCACACCATAGACGTGCTTGGTTGGGAGGACAACAAGCGTTCCATCCCTTTCATGAGCCAGTCCAAGTGTTCACTATTCACCAAGTCTACTACCTTCAGGTACACAGCGTACTTTGTGATTTTTTTTTAGCTCATGCATTGGAAACTACTGTCGTTTTTACCTTCTCTCTCTTTAAAATAGCATAATACATGACATAGACCGCCCAGTCTTGGACTTCTTGCTTTTGTTCTGTTCTTCTGCCCATGAGGATCCTAGCCAGCAAAACCTGACCGCTGGACCCTATTTCTAGGCAGCAGACAGGGTTGTGTAAGGAGTCTCCACTTCAAGATGAGGACTTGCTCAAGCCTCCTCTGCAGGACTTTGGTGTCCTTTGTGAATGACACAGACCTGTTCATGGAGTGCGCATTGCCTGTCAGACACACTCCTTCCAGCTTGACATAGATTCTCTCATCAGGGTTCATGTCTTCAGGACAGTTGGATTTCATCTTATCCACTCTGAGGATGAAGGAACTGAGACACCACAGAATTAAACATTCTAAAGTTGACAGTGATGCCATTAGAATAGGAGCGCGTGAACCCAGGTCTTTCTTACCCTCTGCCTGCAGTCAGCCCCGTAGTAGCAAGTGGATGCTTCCTGAATACTTCACTAGGTCCCTAATGGCTTCAAAGCACATTATACGTGCTCAGTGTGTCGTGTGTCCTGGGATGACACAGCAGCACAGCAAACGTCCTCGCCTCTTCCCTCTGCTTCCAAGAGAGCTAAGTAGTGGTGTTATGCTTTATGTCTAATTCTCCCCCCAAAGCCTCAAGCAACCATGGGGTGGGGACTTGTAGAGTTTGAGACTTGACTCATGATCCATTGGGATTATGTATTTTAGTACTAATGAGATTATGGGTCTGAGTACTCTTGGGAATTATAGGTGTGGCCGGAGGAAGATAGGCTAAGGTAGAGAGCCTGATGTAATGTAAAACAGAGACAGAGAGAGACAGACTCTCGCTGCTGTTCTCTGCTGCCCTGGTTGGTCAGTCACCTCTGTTGAGATTGTTGCTGTTCTGCCACCATGAACTGGATGCTCTTTGCCCTGTTCCACTCAGTCCTGGGCCAGCTGAATACGGACTGAAACCTCCAGTAACTGGGAGCTAAATAAACATTTCCTTCCTTCATTTTGAGTGTCGGGTATTTGTCCCAAAAATGAGTAAAAAGTAACTAAGACAGGTGGTGAGGCGTCTGCCATCCTGCCTGCACCAGAAATGATTACTAGCAGAGGAATGAAAGCAGGAGAGGAAGAGTGTGGCAGGTGCTGAGGGTGACCGTGACTGGACCAGTGATCCGTGCACGCTACTGGAAGCCCCTAGGTGTGCCCCAATAGGACGAGACACGGAAATGACGGGCAGATGCCGGGAGAAGCCAGTGCAAGGTGAACACCTGAAATGGATGCGCGGTACCTGCGTGGCACCAAGGCCCGGGGAACCTGGTTGCTAACTTTCCCACCGTGCAACCTTGCTCCCACACAAATGGATAGATGTAGGTCCAGTCTCCAAGTCTGGTAGCACCAGCTTTGTTCTGACCTCCAATCTTTGGTTCGTGCAGTGGCCAACATTCTACGTAGCCTTTCCCCTTGCTGCTGCTTATTTTATTTCATCTCAGAACTCTTTCAGGGTGTGCTTCTTTTTCAGTCAACCTCTCTCTCTGCACTGTACATCTGCTATAATGCATTACTATACATGTGGGTACTTAATTATCACCATCATTATCATCATCATCATTATTATTTGGTCTTTTTGAGACAGGGTCTCGCTATGCAGTTGAGGCTGGCCTCGAGCTCACTTTTGTAGGCCAGGCTGGTCTCGAACTCTCACTGATCCTCCTGCCTCAGCCTCCCAAGTGCTGGGATTAGAGGTATGCACCACCACGCCTGGCTATTGTTATTTTAATGTTATGTTTCGGCATTATTTTAATGTTTTCCAAGTACCTATTTTGTCTGTTTAGCTTGACTATACTCTGAGTTCAAGGACTTGATCACTCAGGCTCTTTTTCTCTTTTTCTCCCAAGAGGCCTCTCTGTCCCTCATGTGCAGTAGGAATTTAATACTTAGTGCATAGTTGAATTTAAAAAAATGAATCAATGTGGTATCTGTAGATGACCTTCTTCTCTGCCACCCTGCCCAAACGTCATGGGTGACTCCCCATTGCTCGTGGGGTTTTGCTGGTAGTGGGAATTCTTCTTTGTTCTTTGCTTTTTCTATTTGGGTGGCTCTTACTCTGTCACTGTTTTTCGTCTGTTTGTTTTTTCTTTTTCTGTCTCTGATGTTTTGATCACTGGAAAGGTTCAGGATACAGGACAAAATCCAAATCCTCTGCATAATTTGCAACAAGATAAGAGCAGTTACCCCACCCCTCCTGACTCAGTAGGGAAGGGGAAAAAGGATGAGTGGGAGGCAGAGGCCACAGGCGCACCCCTCCCCCAATTCCTATCTCTGATTTCTCTAGTTCCCACCCCCAACTCCCTGGGCAGGTAAATCCACCCAAATGAATCAGCATAATCCCCTCTTCCGCTATGGCTATTGGTTCAGAGGTGTGTACCTGCCCCGACTCCAGCCAAAGAGCTTGGAGAAGGTAGTTTCTTCCATGCCTCCAGAAAGAATGAGATTTTCTCAAAGCTTTGGATAAAACCCACCTGGAGAAGTCTGGCAAAAGGGATGGAATGAAACGGTCCTAATGACATGATCTGGTGGGTAAGAGCTAGTCCTAAAACCGATCCCATTGCTCCCTTCAATGAGCCTTACCTTTTCGAGTTGAGTTTTCTATCCTCTGAAATCAAGTATACCCGTAATGCACGTAACCAGAATAACATCTGCCCTAGTAACACACGGTATTGAGAGAAAACGCTAACTGCTTTAGTCAAGTTGCTGAGATTCATTATGGGAATATTTACTGCTGGAAGTCCCTAGGATAGAATGACTTCCCTCCCGACAGCAGAACTGGGGACAGTCTTTAAAATGTAAAGCATTTCCTAGCTGGGCGTGGTGGCTCACACCTGTAATCCCAGCACTCCGGGAGGCTGAGGCAGGAGGATTGGTGCGAGTTCGAGACCAGCCTGGGCTACAAAAGTGAGCTCAGGACCAGCCTCAACTGCATAGCGAGACCCTGTC
>PVJA010004419.1:0-56301 GCA_004027025.1 Myocastor coypus | reverse complement strand
TAGTTGAAAAGAAAAAATCAATGTCTCCCCAGTCGATCAGAAAGTTTATGACAGTCCAGTACAAGCTGCACAGAACAGGAAGGCGACAGACACTGTACCTGACAAACTCTCTGGAAGGAAAGGGTTTTCATAAAACCTGGAACCCAGCACAGGGTATTAGCTCAGTCTTTAGTTTTCATTTTGAAAAATGCAGTAACTGTAAAAAGTGCACAACTTCAAAGCTACAAAAATGAAGTGTAGACTCTTTCTCCTTTCTAGCTGTCCCACATATTTTCGTGTACATTTCCCCGGAGCTGTGCGTTTACACACGCTCACCTATAAAAATCCCCACGTGCCTCTTACCATCGCTCTATTTCACATCATTAAGAAAAACACAACCTAATGGATCTAGGTGGTCTGTCCACGTCTGGGTCCACAAAGCTCTTTTCTTTTCTTTCTTTTTAAAGCTGTTTCTTTTTAAGGCTGCAGAGAATTTCTATCAGCATCTCGGCTTCAGTGATTCTGGCTGGAATTTAGCCACTGGCGGTGGCTCAGGGCTGCGGGTTCTGTGCCTGTCACACGGTGGGGTCACTATGCAACCTCCCGGCCTGCCAGGGTTAAAGCCCAGGCTGCAGAAACACCAGCAATGAAGACTGAGCCCTGAATCCAGTGCCATCGTGGGGTGCCCCGCGAGGCCTCGGGGTTCCACGCGCCACTTGGCCACAACGCCCCGCCTGAGCTCGCGGCCGAGGAGCCGGCACGTGCGATTCCCCGTGAGCCTCGGGCTGGCGCCCAGACGCACAGTGCGCATGCGCCGGCCGACCTGCGAAAGTAGGTCAGACTCCTCCTCTCACGTGACCCGCTCCCCTCAGCTCCCCTCGGCGCCAGCCGCAGGGGCGCAGCCGGGATGCGCTTGGCAGCCAACGTGACGGGGCCGGCGCGGGCGGGCGGGAGCGGGCGGGCGCGGGCGGGTGTGGGCCGGCGCCGCGAGCGCCTAGGAGGATTTCTTGGTTCTCCTCGCGCCCGGCGCTCCTCTCCGCAGTCGGGCGGGCGGACAAGAGGACCACGCGGAGGGAACGGTAGCGCACCATCGTGCTCGAGCACAGGGTGCCCACGACGGCTGCCAGTGCCAACCACCTCATGCCCATTGCAGACAGTCCCGTTTCGTCTGTGGGATAGCCCAGTTGTTCAGGGAAACAAACTTAGCGATCGCAAATGCAAAGCACGTTATTGGGTCCCCGAGCTTTGCAGGAGTAAGGAGCATGTCGCAGGCTCACCCTCTGCCCCCCGCGTGCAATTTCTGGAAGGCTTCCTCAAAGTTGGGTCGCCTTCTCCAAGAGACTCGGGGGCGCAGAGAGGCCCGTGGCCTGGAGGAGGAAGGGAGGCTGCGGAGCTCCGGAGCTCCGGAGGCTGGAATCTGCCGAGATCTTGGGAATGACGTCACCTCTTGTCCCGTCCCTGCCTGCCTTTTAACTTGTTGCCCTAGCGGGGACAGTCTCAGCCTCAGTAGCTGCGATCTGCTGCACTGCAGCCTGTCAGCGTCCCAACCCCGGGGAGTGTGTGTGTGTGTGTGTGTGTGTGTGTGTGTGCGCGCGGCCTTACCCTAGTGCAGAGAGGAGGGGCAGCCACGTGCAGCGCTGGGTCCCCTGAGTTTCGGAGGCTGCAGAGACAGCTAGTCAGCAGAAATGGGAGGTAGAGAAGGTTTAGGAAACTGTTCCAAACAAGGGGGATTATTCACTGTTGCTGGGCATTGCCTTAGCCGTGCAGGAGGTTGGAATATATACCCTGTGCACCCTTACCTGCTTCTGTTCCAGTCCCCAATGAACGCCATTGTGCGCAGCGTTTTTCTCCCTCCTAACTCCTAGGAGTCTGAGTACTATAAAAAACATACAAATATTTTGTAACTTTTGAGAAACATTGTCAAATGGGGTGAGGGATCTTTGTTCTTGTGTGTGTGAAAATGAAAATACTTAGCATCAATATTAAATATTAAGGGCCGGTGAGATACCTCAGCAGACTAAGTGCTTGCCTAGGTAAGTGTAGGGACCAGGGATGGATCCCCAGCAGGACATGTGGTGCCGGTCCCTGCCCCAGGCACGCTGAGCTGGCCACTGAGACCCAGTGTGGTGGTGTGTGCCTGTAGGTCCAACGCTGGGGGGCTGAAAACAGGAGGATCACTACAAGTCCAAGCTGTGTAGTGAGGCCTTATACCATATACATTAAAGAAACCTATTAAATATTAAGCCAGCATTAAATTAATATTAAATACTTAGCATTAAAGCTGTAAATTACCTGTGACTGGTTTTTGTCAGTCATGACATAAAAATGTAACTGAAATCAAGCCTGAAAGTTGGAAAACGTCAGATCCAGGCAGTTAATTCTTATAAGGTGCCACTGGGAAGGGACAAAATCGTGTTAGGAGACTGGAGAGGGAAACCGTACTGTGGAGGTGGAGTCTGTAGGTGAACATAAAATAGAAAAGGGACCCCATGAGCACATGGAGCTAGTCCCTACTAGAGGGAGTTAAAAACAAACTGTACTAAAGAATAAACCAACAAAAATCTCCCCTGGGAAATAAATCAAGGACTGGGGTAGAAAAAGAGAGGAGAAACTGTTGAAAGAAAGATACCAAACGGCCTTGGAGAAGAAAAAGGAAAAGCTGATAGCAAGCAGAGAAGAAGCCAGCTACATTGACAGTGAATCACGCCCGCCTCGGATAAAATACAGGGAAAACAAAGTAGGGTGCTGACTGACTTCAGGGTAGTAGGGACTCACGCCTATGCACTGACGTACAGCATGATTCAACTTAAATGAAGTGGAGAAGGCAGGGAAAGGAGAAGATAGTGACACGGATATGAAAGAATCAGGGTAGGGGGTTCTGAAAAGAGGAGGGCCCACGGGCCCTTTGTTCCTGCTTCCTTTTATGGGGATGGTGGTGAGTGACCCTTCCCCCACAGCTAGAAATTCCTGGTTCTACTTCCTGGCACCTCTGCCTAATGTCATTTGTTCCAGGGGTCTACCTGTAGCTTGCACTAACATTCACTAATGTATTTGTGTGTGTGTGTGTGTGTGTGTGTGTGTGTGTATTCACTCTTGAGTCACTATATTACTCACCCTAGGGTCATTATAGACCACAATACCATCGATGTGCGTGGTCCTCCCTAACTCTAGGATAACCACGAGTAAGGTGCTCCCTAGCCAACTCCACTGCCTACTCTACACTTAAGACCTTCAGTCCTAAGTCAAGGACAAATAAACAGCAAGAAGCTGCAGGTAAACCACCACTGGAACACGGGACGCTAGGCAGAGGTGCCAGGAAGTAGAACCGGGAATTTCTAGCTGTGGGGGGGGGGGCATTCACCACCAACCGTATAAAAGGAAGTAGGAACAAAGGGCCCGTGGGCCCTCCCTCTTTGCAGAACCCCCTACCCTGATTCTTTCGTATCAAGGTAACTATCTTCTTCTTTTCTCTCCCTTCCTTTTCCACTTCATTTAAGTTGAATTGTGCCGCATTCGTCTTGCTGGGACTGTTTATTTCATTTAGCATAGCATCCTAAAGTTTGATGCATATTGCCTTATACTGCACTTTAACAATTCCCTCCCTCCCTCCCCCCCCCCTTTTTTTTTCAAGTTCTAGGTATTGAACCTCAGGCTTCACAAAAGTCAGACAAGCACTTTACCAGTGACTTACACACACACACACACACACACACACACACACACATACACACACACACACATACACACACACACACACACCTCTTAAAATTTTATTTTGAGACAGCTTCTAAATTGGCCAGGATAGTCGCCTAACCCAACGATCCCTCTGCCGTAGTCTCCAAAGCATCTGGAATTAGAGGTGTGCACAACCATGCGTAGCACATCTTTTTAAAGGTTGGATTGTTCTATTGTTCTATTGTATGTCCACACCACATTTTCATTATCCATTCATCCGTTTTGGGATACTTAAGTTGGTTTTTATTCACTGCCCGTTTCCTGCTGTCTTAGTTACTTTTCTAGTTGCTGGGATAAAATATCCCACATCCAAAGTGAAAGGAGGGAAGGTTTATTTAGCTCACCATTGTTTGAGCTTTCGGGCCACAGTCAGCTGGCACCATGGCAGGGTGACACATGGCAGAGGGCAACAGTTCCTGGAGGGGGAAGATACCAAAAGCAACAGGCAAGGTGAGCAACAGCGAGAGCAAAAGAAGCAAACAAGCTTGTACCATCCAGGCTGCTGAGATTAGGACAGCACCAGCCATGTGCCACACCCTTATTCCAGCAGTGCACCACGAATCAGCCACAAACTCTAGATTCAGGTTCAGCCAGAAGAAGCCTGCCCCCGTGACGGCACGAGGCTCTGGGGCGACATCTAGACACACACCATAGCACTCGCCACACCACTGCTCCCTTTATGAGTATTAAGGGTTAAAGCAGCAACAGCACCTAAAAGAAAGCCTGACACACACCAAGTGCCCAGTGAATAGGAGTCGTTGCTGCGGGGGTGTTCTTATTGGTAGAGCAATGATTGCTCCCATCAGAGGGAAGCTGGGAATTATTCAATAGCCACATGGTACCTTTTTTTCTTCTTAGGTGAGGATGAGAAACAATTAGAATTAAAGATGCTGTCTTTCAACCTTGAAAGAAGCCAATCTACCCCGACCACAGGACAGAGGAGAAGGCTGAGCTCTTATCAAGTTGTACTCCCAGCCTGCCCTTCACTTGACATTAAATTTTATTTGTGTCAAACACATGAGACTTACCACTTCAGTCTTTGGGGTCACCTTTTCTGTTTTCTGCCCATTAAAGCTCCCTGATACCATGCGTAGGTCTTTATTTGGCTAAGGTACCAAACTGGTGACACTGCCATTTCCTTTTGACCATGGATGTAGTACAAAACATAAATGAAATCTCTCCTTGGTAGATGAATAAAGATGTAGTACATTAATTTTCTAGGGCTGCCATAACAAAGACCGTAGCCTGGGTGCTTTAACCAACAGAGTTGGCCTCATGGTTCTGGAGGTTGGAAGTCCGAGAACACCATGCGGTAGAGTGGGTTGACTGAAGCGGGCAGGGGGCCTCCTTGCCTCCTAGGCGGCCATCTTTCCTCTCTGTTTACACATGGCCTTTCCTCGGTTTTGTGACTCTGTGGCTTAATCTCTTCTTCTTGGGAACACCAGCCACGTTGGATTAGAGGTCACCCTACTAGTCTTGCTTTCACTGATTCACCTCTTTAAAGAGCCTACTTCCAAATACTGTCACATTCTGAGGTACTAAAGTCTAGGACTTCAGTGTATGAATTAGCAGGCTGGGGGTAGGGTAGCCCATAACACCCAGCAAGACGTTCATTCTGTGGTATAGTCTGGTCTCGTTTCATATCACATCGTCATCCGTATCATGACCATCTCCTTTCTAGGTTTTGTTCAGGGCTGCTCTCCTCTCTGTCATCTCCCATGCTCTCCGTTTTTTTCCTCCAGCATGCCTTGGGTTTCATCTTATTTTATTTATTTATTTATTAATCTTGGAAGCCAATCATTCATTTGAGAGAGAGTCTAGCAGTAACTGAAGTTACATTAGGAGTAGCACACATCTAAAAGACAAGAATCCCAAGATGACGAAAAAAAGGAGGAACAACGGTCGTGCCAAAAAGGGCCGCGGTCATGTGCAACCTATTTGCTGCTCGAACTGCGCCCAGTGCGTACCCAAGGATAAGGCCATTAAGAAGTTTGTCATTCGGAACATAGTGGAGGCCACCGCCGTCAGGGACATTTCCGAAGCGAGTATCTTCGACAGTTATGTGCTTCCCAAGCCGTATGTGAAGCTGCATCACTGTGTCAGTTGTGCCGTTCACAGAAAAGTGGTCAGAAATCGGTCTCGTGAAGCCTGCAAGGACCGAACACCTCCACCTGATTTAGACCTGCTGGCGCTGCCCCACGACCTCCAGCAAAGCCTATGTAAGGAGCTGGGTCCGAATGGACTGAAGAAAACTCTGGGAAAAATAATAAATTGAATGTTATACTTTAAAAAATAAAATAAAGGACAAGAATGACAGGTATTCTAAGCATAATTTTAGTGCTACCCATTGCTATCCTTAGTATGAAAAACATTTGGGTGGTTTTTAAGCATCCTGTGCATATAAGCGCATTATTTTGCTCCTGCTATATTACCTGTCTTTTCTGTTTACCATCACTTTCTTGTATAATGCTTAATGTCTTGGGTTTTATTGATGAGAAAGAATAAAATCATTGATGTTTTATGAAAGAGTAGAATCTCATTTCTGGGCATGTTTAAGCAGCAGTTTTTATGCTTTTTTAAAAATTTAATTAAGGGAAGATACCAAAAAAAATTTGCACTGATTTGCATTCCTAGGTTGGCCAACGAACTGGACGGTCTGTATTGCAGGGAAAATCCGTGTGATGCTGAGACCATTTCCCCACTTCGGTTTGCATCTCCTAATGTAAAATGCAGTGGCTATACTCCATGATTTCCAACATTGGATTCATCATATGACTGAATTAAAAGAAAGTATTTCAGTATCTTTGATGGGCTTCATTAATAAAAACCCCACATATTGCTTCTAAATCTTTTCCCTACATGTAACTACACCTTAGCCCTACCTACTCCAGGTGTTCGCCACAGATGAGAGAGGTGTACGTCCCCGGGATTTAGACGACCTCGGTCTCCCGTCTTTCAGCGCTGGCCTATCTTTATATCACTGTATAATTATTTTTCCTGTAGAAGGAAAGAGGCAGTGAAGCATAAGTTGTTGTTGTCTCCTTGTTTTAGAAGCTGGCATTCCAAAGAAAATGCTTCGTTACTGCATCCCAGGGAAGCCATGCTCCGTGCTAGCTGACATTACCCAGGATGCCCACTGAAAACACCTGTGAGATGTTCTAGATTATTCCCACATAATGGTTGGCATAAACCACTCCTCCCACTCCAGTCGAGTTCAGGCCTTTGTAGTCCATGATGCTAAAACCTCACGTATTGTACAGTTCACAATCCTAGGAGTCTATCCACAGCTCAGAGGAGGAACACTCCTTTCTCTAAAGGTACCTATTAGAGGTTCTAGTTAGTTGTAAGAAATAAAATTAAGAAATTTTTGGAGTAAAGCACCTGCTTAGGCAGAGTGTTCAATCCGCTGAGAGGGCGATTGAGACTGGGCATGGTGGCACATTCCTGTAATCCCAGAGCTTGGGAGGGTCAAAACAGGAGAATCACTGAGTCCGATCTACATAGTCAGACCCTGTAGACTCTTTTCCAAATACATTAAAAAAGAAAAAAATTATTATTAGGAAATTGAGAAAAATTTACCTACCTTGCCCTTGGAAGCCCAGTTAGCATTTCTGAAACTAGTTATAATATTTCCTACAGAGTCAGACCTTATATATTCTAAACAACAAAACCTGGTCTGGCATATGCAATAGGTAAAAACAATACTTAATATCACTGTTCTTTGTTCAATCATCAAGGCACGTTCTGAATTATTTATTTATTTATTTATTTATTTATTTATTTATTTATTTAGTGTGGAACTGGGGATTGAACTCAGGCCCGTGGGTTTGCCAGGTAAGCCCTTATTCTACTGAGCTATCTCCCCAGCCCTGTCTATTAACTGTAGATTAAACAGTTTCCAGCCTCCTAGCCCTTCAGACTTGCATTTATGTAGCTTCTTATGGAATCCAGCAAACATTTGAGAAGAAAGTGGGGAGAAAACATTACTGAAAACAGAGAAAATTAAATAATCATCCATTTTCTCTGGAAATCCAGCTCTTGGAGCAATAGATCAAGGACAAATTGTGGAGTTCAACAAAACAGGCTCAATCCCCAGCTTCCTCTGCCATTGCTAGCCTATGTGTCGTTCCCCACAGTACTCGATCTTCAGAGCTTCTCTGTATGGTGGAAGTAATCCCTCTCTCAAGTCGGGGTTGCTACGAGGATCGGCGGGCAGGTGAGGTTTGTAAAATTCTCGGTGCCCAAGTTCCCTCTCACAGTTATGGGCATCACCATCCATACTTTCTTAGAGGAAAAAGCAGGCAGGTGCAAATCAGCCCAAACTTGCTTTCTCCTCATATTTTCACCTGATTGAGACAGGCTCAAAAGGATTTGGATTAAATTTAGAAAGCTCTTTTTACCTTTTTTTTTTTTTTTTTTTTTTTTTTGTAAATAGGGTGCCAACTCAAAAGTGGCTGCTTCTCTACAGATGAAACACAAACTGTTAAGGTGTATGTGACATTTTCAAAGGAATCAAAAGCCGCCCTTAAGATACCTTTGAACTGAACCTTAGCTACGAATGGATAACATCATTTGAAATCTAATGGAAATTCAAAATTGATGTCTTTAAATTGCTGGTACCACTTGGTGCAATCCTTTCCAGTGTCAGGGAACTGTATCCCAGGAGGGTACAGTAGGCATTACAGAGATCTCTGGCTCTTACACAACCTAATATTAAAACAGATGACTAGAAACTGAACCTTGGCTGTTGTGAGGGAACCAGAGAAGAAAATCAAGGCTTCAAAAAATTAACTGATGATATTCTGAATTTACTTGAGAGTAAATTCATTTTTTAAATTTTTATTTATTTATTTGGCCAGCTCAGCCTGCCTTGGGGGTAGGGTTGGTGCAGTGTGTGGTGCCAGGGATCAAACCATGGTCCCTATGGTTGCCTAAGCTTTCCTGAGCAGGAGCTTTAGACCGCTCAGCTATCTCGCCGGCCCAAGAGTAAATTCATACATCAATCTGAGTGAGTGAGTAGCCAAGTGGAAGCATGAAGGAATAGTTGTGATTTTAATGTTGGTCATTCAGCTGGGCATGTTGGCACACATGTGTAATCCCAGCACTTGGGAGGGGGAGGCGGGAGGATCCCTGAGAGTTCAAGGCCAGCCTGAACTACATGGAGAGATCTTGCTTCAAAAACTAGTAATAGCAGTCATTCATAACCAAGGGCAAACTTTAGAAAGTTTAAACAATTCAGTTCACAATGAAGCAGTAACTATCATAAATATTTAGCACAAAAAAACATAACATAAAAGTATAAAATATAACAAACATTGCTGAAATAGTGGATATATCAGCTTTTTATTCTGTACATAGAAAAATATATAAAAGTGCTAAAGTTGCTTGGAAGAAATACTCTATAAATTGTAAAATATGGATGCAAAATTAAACCCTAGTTAAAAGTAATGTTTAGAATAATCGTGTGTGTGTGTTCTTTTATTTTGTTGGAATATTTTATTTGTATCATATCCATAAGAAAAAATATGATTCTTTTTCAGTCAAAAGGCTACCTAGTCGCTCCTGGAGACCCCGTTTCCCAGTTCCCCTGGTGTGGGATCTACATGCTCAGCAACCAGCCTGAGTGGAAGAGATGCGTACAGTGCCTGCTGCTATGGACCCAGGAAGCTTAGGGTAAGCCACGCTCAAGACCAACTAGAAAGCATCACCCTCCAGGACTGGGAGAAACAGGAGAGAGCGGAAGCCTGTGTCCCATGGACCACGGACCGCTCCGCTTGCTTATAATCAAGCTGTGCTGCAAGGAGAAGTAAGCTTCTCTCTTGCTGAAAATACTGTTCATGGAGTCCTGTGGAAGCCGCCAAGTTAATATCATACTACCACTTTACATTGTATAATCTTCATTTCAAGAATTGTAACATTTACATTCAATTTTATGACTAAAATTATTAAGTGTCATATATTTCAGTGCTCTCTGATAATACTTACGTGCTTCCACACCATCTGTTCTGGTCTTGCTCGGGGGCCCTTATGACATCTCTCTATTCCAGGAGAGATAAATCAGTTGTATAATTATGAAATTCTCACATTTAAATAACCACTTGGTTGTTCTTAGAACTAGTGAGTCTGGCCATTTGTTTTCCCCTAAGCTAGAAGTTTGACTTTCTTAATGTAATAAACAGAAGGCAAATGTTAGATATTTTAGCTTAGCCTGATTATTTCTTCTTTTAAAATAACTTCATTATTCTGATATGGCATGGGTAAATTTAATGCGCTATCAACTTTGCAAAGATATGCAACATTTAATCATTTTTAAAGGATTTTATAAACACCATACAGAGTAGATTTCTGGATTTCAACATGCCATTTCTATATGATTCTATCACCATCGTCAGAAACACCAACTCTGGCAATATATCTGTCCATTCAACACGCGAAATAAATGTCGGCTGCTACTCTTAATATCCTGCATCAGACACTTCCTAGATGCCAACGCTAGAATAGTGATGCACTGGTGGATACAGTGTGTCACCTTGGCTGAGTGACTCAGCAGCCCGGTTCCCTGTCAGTGGGAGCCCCACTCTGGGGTACAGTTGGCTCCTCCCTGGAGCGTGACCATGGCCCGCTTAGGATATGATTGGCTTTCTTCTTACAGCGGGATCAAGGGCCCGTCCTGGGGTATGATTGGTTCCACCCTAGGGCGCAAGGGGCCCACGTCAGAATGACGGAGCACAACAAGACTTTTTAAAGGGCTGAAGAAGGAGTCAGCATTTCACTTCGTCGGAGAAGCTTCGGTCTTCGCATTCAGCCTGGACTTCGTCGTCTGGCTTGCAGTGCAGACTTTTCAGCCTCCAGCGTGGATCTTTCGCCATCCGTCGCAGACTCTCCAGCGTCCATTACAGACACTTCAGTCTTCCATCGCAGACGCATCAGCCGACAGATAGAGACTTACACGGAGTGCTGCAGTGAAGTCCAGATCTCAGGATTGAATTCTTCAGTGCAGAGTGTGCAGACGCCCTGTGCGCGCTTCCTCATCGGACTCTGTGGCTGACTATTGTAAGCCAATCTTATAATTCCTTATAGATTGTATATTTTGTGTTAATATCCATTCCTTATATTATATCTATTCTGTTCCTCTAAGTAAAACCCTGACCAATACAAGTGAAAAGGAAAGTTCCCACTCTGTGGAGCACATTTTGTAGTGAAAGAGACAGAAAATAATTTAGCGCACGCAAAACTAGAAAACATCATTTCAGATGGACATAAGCCTTGGGAAGAGAAGTCAGGCTGACAAGATAGTAAGACAGCCATAATACAATAAATAAGGACAGTGTCCATGCTGATCCCTGCCTGAGTTGAGGACGTCATCCATCCAAAGATCTTAAGCTCCCTTTCTTTCTTCACATTCTACATCCAACCCCTTAGAAGGTCCTGCTGAGCGTTTTCAAAGTAGATTTCAAAACGCATCTGGAACCAGACCATTTCACACCATGTTTGCTGCCACCATTTCCACCCTCCATCTCTGCTTGTCTCCGCACTTTTCTTAACTTCCAGAACATGCACTGGTTTTCTATGACAGAGGGGTGATGTCTCATCAGAAATCACTGACAGTGTTTTCTTTTTCCTTCAGTAATTCAATTACCTCCTTTTAGTAGGCACATTTCCCAGCTTCCCTTGTAGCTATCTCTGACCATGTGACTAAATTTTGACCAATGGCAGAAGAGCAGAAGGGATATGAACAGTTTTGAGTGTGTACCTTCAAGAAAATAACTAGTCAGGCTCAGTGGCACATGCTTATAATCCTAGATACTCAGAAAAGCACAGACAGGAGGCTCAGATGTCTGACGTCACCTTGGAAGCATAGTGGGACCATATCTAAATGTAAAAATTTTAAGAGTTCTGGGAGCATAGGTCAGTGGTAGAGTGCCTGTGGATGTGATTCCTAAGAGTGGGAAAGGAGAAGGTTAAGGTTAAGATTGTCCTGTCTTCTACTGCCTGGAATGAGGACCCAGCTATTGTTTTTCTATGCAAAATCGAACAAATTCTGCATGACAGTAAAATAATAGAAAAATGTTCCCCATCTCATAGTACAAGATTCCCTTGTACTACTTACTCTTGTACAATGATATATGCCTGAGGATAAAATCTTAACATGACTTAAACCACTGCCTTTGAGGGACATGAAGCAAGATTGTATGCTGTACTTCTGAATCATGTCCTTAAAGAAAAAGGTCACCTTACCTTTCCTGCCTTTGGTGTCTGAGTTTCAAGCACTGCCACCAGAGAGAACAGCCATCTTGGAGCCCCACGTGGAACCATATTCTTGAGGATATTCAGCCAGTCTACAGATCCAGGCTGTCTCTCTGGGCATAGTTATGGCAGAAATTAAAAAAAAAAAAACTTCTAACATACTGGAAGTCATCCTAAACTCTACCTAGCTTTTCTTTCACACAAATGAAATTGGAAATCTTTAATGAAAAAGTACATATTGCTATGAGAGAGAGAGAGAGAGAGAGAGAGAGAGAGAGAGAGAGAGAGAGAAAAGAGAGAAAATACCCAGTGTGTCTAGAACAAAGGAAATATTAAAAATACTTCATTCCAGTCCTTTCTCCTCCTCCTACTTCACACAGCAAATCTTTCCTAATGCCCGAAGCCGTAAGTTCAATACAACAGTTTTCACAGTGAATTAACTACCTGTAATTAGAACAGATTATTCCTAAAATGAGAGCACCACTAGGGACTCATGTCAGGAGGTATCTTACTATAGTCTTGGCATTTAAAAGATCCCAATCCTTAAGACAGTGGAACACTATTGATTTTATGCCTTACTGTGGCCATTGGTAGCTTTTCTTCCAATCTATGGCTTAATTTTCTCGCTCTTCTCAGAGGGCCTATAGGAATAAATGCATTAGATATTCAGTAGCAGAAGCTCGACTTGTTTGCAAAGCATTGTGGTACTAGCACTTTTCTTAGACAGTTGAAACCTGTGAATGTCAGACCGCTGGAAAGGCATTAATTACACTGGGCAATAAGCAGGGCCATGATTGGAACACGGGTGACCAGTGAGGAAACCTCGCATCTTGTCCAATTCCAGTTGCCTGGTGTAGCTCCAGGGAGAAAAAAGGCACCAACAGAACTTCTGTTAAACATCACGATGAGACGCATGCTTTACTTGCACTGTTACCCCAGTTATTATGAAATAATTATTGTGATTCCCACTATGCTCATGAGCAAGTGGAGGTCTTGGAGCCTTGGCTGTTTTCTTAGGAATTCTGAATGAGGTGGTTGTAAAGCCAGGCTCTCAGCCGTGTCTACATATACCAAGACATGTGAGCTCTGAAGCAGGAGCGAGGAGAGGAGAATTCGAAATACAGCGCTGCTCACTGCCTTGGGCATTCAAGGATTCAATCTCATCTAAAAACATGGGGCACTGGCATGGAGCTGAGGTGGCCTTGAATCTTTACATTCTGGATCTTGTAAGAAAAAGGATGGAGAGGCCGCAGCTGCTACACAAATGACCAAAAGCCTTCACAGTCTTCATTTAGGTCAACTTCTCTACCCCCATTCCTTAGAACTCCTTGGTCCCATTCCTGGTGTTCTCTCTCTCTCTCTCTCTCTCTCTCTCTCTCTCTCTCTCTCTCTCATATGCAAACTAGGAGCTTGGTACTTCATTCACTCCCTATTTATTGTTCACCTTATGGGTCCCCAACTGCTCCTGGGTCACAATAATAAACGAGATTCATATGATCCTTGGCCTCATGGAGATGACAGTTTAAAGCAAGACACAGGCCAAACACAAAGAAGTGATTGCATATTTTGTAAATAATTTTTATTTCTTCTTTTAGGTATTAGTGATTACGTATTTCAAAAGCATACATAATGTAGAAGAAGAAGAAAGGAAGAAATGAAGGAACAAAGGAAGGGAGGGGGGATCTAGGGGGAGTAGACTTTTGAGGAGAAAGACTAATCTAGTACTATACTCTTCAAAATAAATTTTAAAAAAAGACAAAAAGAAAAATAAGAGGGACCAGAACAAACATTTAAGGGTTCTGGAAAATAAGTGGTAATATGCAATTATATGTCTAACCTTTAACTATATCTGTTAATCTGAGCAACAGGTTTGATGATAAAAATAGATAATATATCAACCATTGTTCATCAGCTATTCTTGTTCTGAAAATCTGTAACATACGTATTACTGTATATTACCCTGTTTCTGTCATTGTTTCTGATTTTCGTTCTTGCTCTTCTCTTTATTTTCCAAAATGAAATAATAAAATTAAATTTAATTGTAAAAAATGACCGCTTTGGTGAAAGTGAGGACTACTTGGGGAGGTGATGTTTAGGCCACGCTCTAAGGGAGGGGGAGAGGCAGCAGTACTAGGGAGAGTGTCAGGAAGAGCTCGGGCAGAGGAAATAACCCATGCAAAGGTCCCAAAGGTGGTGAGATCTCAAGAGGTTCTAGGAACCAGGCCTCAAGGAGCCAGTGAGATGGCTCAGCGGTCTAAAGCGCGTGCTTAGGCAAGCTTAGGCAACTGCTGGGACCACGGTTCCATACCTGGCATCACATGCTGCGCCGGCCCGACCTCCAGGGCAGGCTGAGCTGGCCATAATATATATGCCAAACACAAAGAACTGATTACATATTTTTGTACGTAATTCTTATTTCTTCTTTTAGATATTAGTGATTACATATTTTATATTATATATAATTTATTACATATGTAATATCCATATCTATCTCTATATCTCTATATCTATCTATCTATCTATCTATCTATCTATCTATCTATCTATCTATCCGAAACCAGCGCTCAAGAAAAGGAAGGTGGAAGTATCATTAGTCACCAGGAGCCCAAAGGCAAGGATGCCAGGTACAGCAGGGTGATGACATTTTAACTGGAAGACAGCAGAAATCCAGAGGAGGATTTTTAAATACAGAAGTGACCCGATCTTTTTCCCTCTTGTAAGCCTAGTGTCTTCTGGAGGACATATATATATATATATAATTTTTTTTTCTTTTAAGTCTGACACACTGAGAAAAGCCTATGCGATTGTAATCATTTGGCTCAGTAGATTTTTGATGATGTAGAGATCTCTTATTTAATATATATATATCCATCCAGAGCACCACCCCAAGTTCACACTCTCTGCTGCGGTCTCCCCACCTTTCTCCAGCCGTCGCAGCCACATGCAGGAACAGGCTCCTTGTCCCTTTTGCATGTCGCCACCTATCCAGTTTAGCAACTGGGCATCGAACATAGCCATTACTCAAAACAAGTCTGCATAAGCTTGCAGTCAAGTAAATCTCATTAGAAGCCAAGGTAAGAAACCCTGGAAAACTCAAAGTAATGTCTAGTGACAGAAAGTAGGTTGCCGTGATATGGGGCAGGAAGAAGGAAGGAGAGAAGCCTGAGAGGGGGCACCGCAAAGGTAGACAAGGGAACACCAGGAGCTGTGCATATTTTCATAACCTTGATTGTGGTGATGCATTTGCAAGTATTTACAGGTATCAAAACTTATCAAGTTAGAACTGTTGTCAGTGTCAGCCATCTGGATGAGTCAGGGCCATTGCTTAACCAGTTTTCTCTCTGTGAAAGCCCAAGAGAATGTTTTCTTTCTAGGTGACTCTCTTAAGGTACACTATACATCATCAATCCCTTTCCTCTGTGGCCCCATAACCTTCCTGAACAGAAAATTTGGAACACCACTGAATTACAGGATGTTACAGTACAGGTTCTCTCCTGTCTTGAGTCCTCGCTGACCATGAAGGGCTAGGGCCAAATATTGGCTATCCTTGTGGCCCTTCTTTTTCTCGAATTTTTGGTCTGTATACTTACATTTTTAACCCTCCAGAAGAGAAGCTGAGTGATACTATTACTCTACGTACTTGATTTTTTTTTTTTTTTTTTTTTTTTTTTTTTTTTTTTTTTTTTTTTTTTTTTTTTTTTTTTTTTTTTTTTTTTTTTTTTTTTTTTTTTTTTGTGTGTGTGTGTGTGTGCGATACCAGGGATCGAACTCAGGACCTACACTTGCTAGGCAAGCATGTATTCCACTGAGCTATCTCCCCAGCCCCCTTAACATACTTGAGCTTAACATCACTAACAACAGTTCTACAAAGCACTGTATGTGGTTTCAAGGAAAATCCTGAGGGGATTTGACTGACCTTGTCAGATACACAAATTACACATTTTGTTTTAAAGGTCTTCCTTCAACTTGCCCTTAACCACCCAGCAGAAAAGTTTATCCACAAGGCATAAAATGTAAAGCTCAATTAGTATGCTGAGCTGTAAAAGGCTTAAATCAACAGCTTCTAACATTGCTCATTCTGCCAATAATCCATTGCAACTATGGAATATTGAACTATGCATACGACTATTTTCTTTTAGTTCAACGAGAAGACAGTTTTTGTACCAACAATAATTAGAAAAATCATCATGTCTACATCCTGTGCTTTGTGTAACTACTATGAGGACAATAATATGCATTGTATCAATTATTGGAAATGCACTACTAATGTGTTTTGAAAATGTCACACTGTTATTTCTCATTAAAAGTAATTAAAAAACGAGTCAAATTATATATGTAATCAATTGTATGTAGTTTACCATGTGGCAGTTAGACCTCAAGAAAAAGTATTAAAAGCGAAAAATATCCTGAGTAGAGCTAAGTATTTGTTCAACAGCTGAATAAATATGAATAAGACTGGTAATATTCAAGATGGCAGAAATCAAATGACTGGAAGCCATGTTAGTGTGCTGTCAAGTGACATGAGCCATTGTGTGAACTGATGGAATGGGATCATTTGGCATCCCAAAATTGGTTACATCTGTATCTATATATCTATATATTTATATCTATATATCTATATATCTATATCTACATCTACATCTATATCTACTTGTCCATTATTCTATAACGTTGTGCTATTATATATGATTTTGAGGTTGCTGCATCTGTGCAGGGGAAATACCACACACCGCTGGGTGATGGTGTACTTCTGCCAACTCTATTACAGAGATGTAACATTAGAATCTTGAAATTGGCCATGATAAGACTGGTACCTTGAAGATTAGCCAATACTAGAAACTATGGTTTTCCTCCTTGGAGCACCAGCTCTGGAAGACTTATCAGTACCAAGAGCATGACAGCTTCTAAACTCGCAGGAACTCTTTCACCAGCACAGTCTTTTGATTTGGTTTTGTGGGCTCCATTGGTACGGCGAGATTTCTCCATGCTGTTGTGTGGAGCGGCTTCACTGAGAGGGGAATGAAGACAGGCAGACCAGGACGGCAGAGGTGACACCAGTGGAGAGGCAGGCTGGGCTGGATTTTTGCTTCCAAGAAATTTCTATTTTTTTTTGTCTTTTTGAGACAGGGTCTCGCTATGCAGTTCAGGCTGGCCTTGAGCTCACTTTTGTAGCCCAAGCTGGTCTCGCACTCACACCGATCCTCCTGCCTCAGCCTCCCGAGTGCTGGGATTACAGGCGTGAGCCACCACGCCCGGCTGCTTCCAACAAATTTCTGAGAACGGAGTTCACAGGGAGGAGGAGAACTTTGGGTGGGAGCAGCTTCTGGAGAAGGCTCCAGAGGGTGAGGTGGGCATGAGAGGTAGGGAAAGCAGCTGAAGGATTTGTAAATGATAGCCGGAGGATTAGGTGCACAGGAAATCAGCAAATGGCAAGGGAGAGGCTTTCGCAGACAAGGCAGCTTGCAGCCATGAAATTAAGACAACCGGACTTGGGCAGAGAGCACGGGTATTATTGTGGATCCTTGTTTCAAAGCCTGCTTTGGTTTGAAACAGGATGGAGAAGGTGACTAATGTACAGGAAGAGAAAGAGGAGGAATCTTATCTCATTGGTAAAAGTATACCGATAAGAAACAGAGAGAGGGAAGCCAGGATGGGGATTACAGGGAGAAAAGAGGCTGCTTTTTGTTCTCAAGGTACAAAGAACCAAAATTCTACATGAATTGGAATTAGAGAGAAGGTGCTTCCACTCCTTTTTGTGTGTTCATCCATTCGTAGAATCAATATTTATGTATGGAGAAATATGTTCAATGCATTTGAGTAACAGGCAATGGTTGTCACTACAATTGCTGGTTGGTATCAAAGTCTCTAAAAGTGATGGCTGCAGAGGAGCAAACTAGGCATTTAGGAACCAGGAGTGGGGTGGGGAGCTAAGAAAGAGAGAGAAAAAAATGTGGGTCCATCCTTTCTACTACCACACCCCACGACTAGCAGGAACTGTGCTTAGCTGGGGAAGAGGCATTCTCTCTCTCTTTCTGATTTTTTCAATGCATTCATACGCTGCTGTGGTGCTGACCAGATATCATGACAACTGGCGTCAAGATAAGCTTTAAACTCACACAGTACAGTGTTTTACAGTGTGATACCAGAGCTCCATAAATCAGAATAGTCTCTGGGTGGAATCGCGCCCTCCTCAGAACATGCTTCCCAGTGCTGACCTCCAATGCCTGTGAATGCGATGCCCATTAGAAATAGGGTCTTAGCTGAGGTAATTAAATTAAAGATATCAGATAGAAGACACCTGATATTTAGAACACGACTGAAGCCAACGAGTGGTGCCCCTACTTAAGAAAAAGAAAAGGGAGATTCGAGACCCAAAAACATGGGAGAAAAGGCCATGTGAAGGCAGAGACAAAAGGTGGAGTGATTCAGGCACAAATCAAGGGACAGACAGGGCCCCTGGAAGGTGAGAAAGGAAGGAAGGGGTCTCCTCTAAGGCTTACGGCAGGAGCACAGCCTTGCTGCCACCTACATTGTAGACTTGGGCTTCGAGACTCTAAGACAATTTCCTGCTGTTTCAGGACACCAAGGCTGTGGTCAGTTGTTAGAGCAAGTTGCATCCCTCCTTCCACAGGGCGATGCTCAGACTCTCTCCAAGGCCACTGGACTAGAAAATGAAACAGCAGGTCGCAGAATGCACTTTCTAACCAGCTCCTCTAGGTGATGATGCTGTGACATTTGACAGCGACTGATAGACAGCACTGGAGCAGACCTCTGTCTTTCAGTTCAGGCGCTCAAAACTAGGTGCAAGATTTCTGTTTCCGATACAAATGGAAATCTCATCGATTGTCTGCTGCTGTCTTAGCAAGGTACCCAGGATGATTAGCCAGTGGTACGAGATACCCGGATTATTAGTTACTGGAGACTTGTAATTACTCAAGCCAACTGGAGCCACAAAGCCCTAACAGGACAGCAGGTGTCACTTGGGTAGGAAACCATTGTGTGTCTGTGTATGCAGAAATAATGAGGAAGTAGAGCTGAATGATCAGGCCTAGGTCACCATGGGTAAACAGAAACCTGAGCTGCAGAGGTAATGGAGAATCTGGGAACACTGGGATTTGGAGAAAGGCTGGGGGGCGCACAGCAGGAAGAACCAAGCTGCTGAACTCTGAAAATGATAGCTTGCACTCCTTCAGAAGCCAGCGAGTAAGAGCACTGGAAACTTGAGCGTGCGAGCAAGCAATCCTCTGGCAAAACAGCTGATCTCCTTGGAGGACCAAGGCAGACACCCCCAAGCCCTAGTGTTTTCCAGTGGCATCTAAAGATTTATGCCTTGACACAAGGCTTGCCTGTCTTCTAGCACAGTGTCCCCTGGAAGGATGAATGTCACCAGGAAAGAACCAGACCATCAGGGAAGAGGTGGGAAGATGATTGTGAGAGCAAGGGTTTCCAAGGTGCAAAGGGGGACTTTTTACTGGGGACATCAGGAAGCCTTCGCCTGACAGTGAGCTGGGCACTAGAGAGAAAAACGGACGCATCAGTTGAGAAGAGGAAAGCCATCGGGAAGTGAGAGAGAGCAGCTCTGGTCTATTTTCTTCATGTGTGTCAGGGCATTCTTTCCTCCCCTGAGGCTGGTGCAGTTACTTCGCTCGTCTTACAGCGAGGCGAGTGAAGCTCCAGGAAGCTTGGTGACCTGCAGACAGCCACATGGCTGAAAGAGAGGCGAGCCAGGACTTGAGCCCCCGGAGTCTCGCTTCACAGCTCCTGGTAGAGAAGCCCCAAGACAGACTTAGACCTGGTTCTGCTGTGTGTTAGTGTCCGCTGTGTGACCTCCCTCGACCTGTCACTCAGGCTTCAAGAGCAGCCGCTGCTCATGCGTCGGATTCTAACAGCAAGTGTGTGTTGAACTGGTCAGGAAGGCTTCTGCTTGGCCCTCTTTCTGCTTTCGTGGCCGTTTCCAATGGGGGTGGTCACACTCTTCTCTAGGCCATGGCTGGGATCTCAAAAGTGGGGGACTGTCTTAAACTGGACCCATCAAGACACTTCTTTGGAACTTTTTACAGCTAAAACTGAAAAAAAAGAATAAACCTCTCTCTCTGGTGTAGGGAAGGCCAAGATGTGAAATTCCTGAGCTCCTGAATGTTGCGTGTTGTGGTGCATGGGTGAGGGGCGTGTGTGTGTGTGTGTGTGTGTGTGTGTGTGTGTGTGTGTGTATGTGTGTGTCAGAGAGAGAGAGATAGACAGAGACAGACAGAGAGAGACAGACAGAGAGAGAGACAAAGAGAGAGACAGAGACACAGAGAGAGACAGAGAGACAGAGAGAGGGAGAGAGAGGGAGAGGGAGAGAGAGACAGAGAGAGACAGAGAGATGCAGAGAGACACAGAGACAGAGAAAGAGAGACAGAGAGAGAGAGTTTCCCAAGCTTCTCCACTTGCCTCAGTCAGTTTGACTTTGGAACATGGTATAACCCAGCAGTTTTCACCAGTACCTTAGAACCTATCCCCCAGAGTAGTTTTAAAGATGAATGCATTGATAGATGCTAACCTTTCAGCAGGATGTCTTGAACGGTCTATGCCTGGCAGATAGGTAGTTGCACTGCTACGACCACCAGTAACATTCTTCTTCCTGCAGACTGCATTCCGGAAGGCCGTACAGCTTGGAGCCCAGAGCAAGCCCTTTTTGCCCGTGTTTCCTGGTCTCTCAGTGGCTCTTCTGCTCCCCGCTCCCTTTGTCCAGTCTTGTTTTATCTACAGAACCTTTCCTGAGGCTTATCCTTGAATAGCTCCCAAGCCCTGCACAGCCATCACTTCCCCTTATCTGTCTCCAATCCTCAGCACTCTGAGACTGATATCTGGTTCAAGTGCGGTCTCCCTATCTGACGGCGCGGTCTCCCTGTTCGTGCGCTTTGCTGATGCCCGCAGCCAGCGCCGCCCTGGTCTGACACAGCCTCTGTCCTGCTTTGTGCCTGAAGGAGAGGTTGACAAGGTTGTCATCTCAGGAACGCAGGCCCGCTGAAAGCTCATCCATCCTAATGTTCCTTACCTGACATGAAAACGCATTCGCAGATGGGGATGGTGTGCTCAGAGCCCAGTCACATCGGAGGCCAAAGAGCCAGGAACGCTGCCTCTGGCACGGCGAGGAAGCCCACAGATGCGCCGCCTGCCAGGCGGGCTGAGCAGGAGGAAAGCAACTCCAGAAGGTGTCCGTGGATCCAAGGCCACTCGGGCCCAGCCAGGCCGTTCTGGATGCTTTCCCTTGCTTCTTCCCCTGTCTGAAGTACGTAGGATGGAACCATCCACCCCCCCCCCCCGTCACACACACACACACACACACACACACACACACACACACACTCAGTTGGAAAGAAAGGCTCCATGAGGTTTGGCGCACCCGGCTGGCACTGGCTGCACCAATAAGGTCACCCTGCACACTTACCTTGCTCTGGCTTCATATTCAACAAGAAAGCACCTCTTCAGGGCAGGGGACACACAGTCTGGCTGCCGGGCATCGGCAAGCATTGCCTGGAGTCCGCCAGACTTGGCATGCTCCTGAGAAACACTTTTCTAAAGGACAGCCATGCCAGACTAATCTGGTTACACTTGGCACACACTCTGCATGGCCAAGTTAAGCCAGCCGCTGCCTCCTGAGTGCTTGCGGGCACTGCAGGTGTGTGCCATCACACCTGGCTTCTAATATTCTCTTATGTTAAATACACACGTACCTGGTTTAGTACCTCCTGCACCAGTCTGCCTTAGTACTTGCTGCTTATATTTACCAAAGTCACGCAGGGCTTAGGAAAGAACTGAGAAGGGTAGCGTTTCTGCAGCACATCCCTAAAAGAAGGGCTTAGCTACCCCAGCGAAGGTTGCTGACTTTTCTCTTTGCTTTCCACATGTTCTTACACCCAGAGGACAGTTTTATGGGTCTCCAGTGGCTAGGCTAGTTAAATATAATTTTCTGTTTTGGAGTTTTAGCTGAGTTAGAAGCTTCTGGAAGAAGAGAGAGAACAAGGCTGGGTGAGGTGCTAGGCTACCTTTCACTTCTGAATGAACTCCCCAGATAAATTGCCCTTTCTGGTGACAGGACAAACAGGTTGATCAGGAGCTTTAGCTGGCTGGTGTAAAGGCCTTCCCAAGCGCTGTGCTCACCTCCAGCCGCCCCAGGAGGGTACAGGGGCAGCCACTGTGTGCTGAACTGGCTCTCACCTCGCTCCCTCACCCCGGCACCGCTCACACCGCAAAGACCTGCCTGTTGTATGACATGTGTCGGTGCCAAAAGAAATGACGAAAAGACCCAGTGAACATAGCTTCAGAGGACTCACTGAGATTTCTCCTCCAGTGAGTCCTCTGAAGCTACACTCATCGGGTCTTCTCCTTGTTTCTTTTGGCACCGACACATATCATACAATACCTGCCCGCAGCCCTGCAGGGCCAGGGTGAGACGTGCCTTGGCCTCGCTCCTGTCTCAACTGGGCTGCAGAGAAGGCCACCTCACGTCACCTCACCTCCCCACCTCCTTGGCACTGCAGAAATTCCAGAGTGGGGAAAATTACTCCCTGGGCAAAAGGCTAATTTCCAGAATTTCAAAACCACACTAAATGGTGGAAGCAACTGACTCCAGGCAAGATCTCTTTCGATAGTTGCACTTCTTTTTAAGACAGCTCCAGACCTCAGGAGCCTCCGCTGCCTCTGCTTCTGTCACTCTCCACCCTGTACTACGGTCCCACCTTGCCACCTGCACTGTGAGCTCCTGTCTGCCATGCACTCCCTGTGGGTCTGGTTATCTTTACATCCCACTTAAGGCTGTTCAGAGAACTGTTCTGAGCTGGTATTGAGTGAATGAGCAGAGATACGTTCAACCAGCAACACCCAGGACCTACGGACAGAAGATCTCACTTCTAATGATGTTTGATAAGTTCTCTGTTAATTGCTTTCTTGGGAAAATAAAAAGAAGTGATGATGGAGCTATTTGTTATTTTGCTGGCTCCTTCATGAACTGTGCTCCTCCCCTCCCCCGCAGTCATTCACTGTGTAGTTCCTTCTCATCTTGGGTCAAGGCTTGGCCCTGTAGCTTACTCTGGTAGAGGAAGGTTGGTAACTAAAGGCTCATAAGCGACACACACTGACATTCATCTAGGAGTGCTGGCTCTTAGCAGCCCTCTGCTTCTGTGCAAGGAGCAGAACAGAACATACAGAAAGAGCATGCGTGGGGCTCCCAGGTAAAGAAAAAGGCTTTGCCACTATGTAGACGGAAAGAGGAGAGCAGTCATGCTGGCGCTCCAGCTTAGCCCCACCCAGAAAGCAGAATGATAGGACATGAGCCAATGATCATGGTTTGAAAGCCACCAGAGGACACAATACTAGGAAACTAGAATATCTGCTGTCTTCATGGCGTTTTCCAGACCAAGTGAAATGAACTTGGTGGTGGCTTTGTCAGTGTCGCAGGCTGAGCTTTAGAGGGGCTCTTATCTCTAGGGACAGACGCAGGCTCTATTTCATGCTGGTTGTCCCCCCTCCCCGCTTGGCCACTGAGAATTAGTCTGAGGGATTCCCTTTCCGTATGAAGAACAGTACAATATTGCTATCTGACCAGGACAACGTTCTCTTCCCCTTGTTCCTCTCCCTCTCTTACCTGCTGTTTTTTGTTTTGGCTTGGTGTGTGTGTGTGTGTGTGTGTGTGTGTGTGTGTGTGTGTGTGTGGTACCAGGGATTGAACTCAGGACCTTGTGCTTGCCAGCCAAGTGCTTATTCTACTGAGCTGTCTCCCCAGCCCTTCCCTCTCCTACCTGGATAAGCATTTATCATTCCTTGTAGGGGCAAGGGCTAGTTCAATCATAAATAACATAACATTTCTGTATAGAAAAACATTGAAAGTGGGAAAGATGTGCACATTTATTTCATCTTTTTTTAAGAATAAAAAATGAAAAAAAAATTAGAAATGATGAAGAATTTCATTACACAACATAATAGGAATTCAACAATGCTTTCTATTGCTATTGTTGTCTTCAATTTAGTTGTTCAGATTACCAGATATAAGCATGTAAAATTGGTTTTAAAAATTTATAAAAATTAAGGAGCAAGAAAACCTTTTAAGCATTCACTTCTCCTTTTTGATAGACCACCAGAAGTCAGCAATACAGTTATCCAAGCTATCCTGTTCATATATATATATTTTTCTTTTCTTTTCTTCCTTCTCTCTTTTTTCTTTTCCCTCATCTAAGTTGTTACTTGCTTTTGAACAGTTTCTTTCCCTTTCACAGTATCTATTGTACCTTTCAGATTTTACTTCCTGTTTTAGATTCTTACACTAGCAAGATATGATAGGGTTAGTTTAAAGACAAGGTAAGGGAGCTGGGGAGATAGCTCCGAGGCACAAGTGCCTGCTGGGCAAGTGCAAGGTCGTGAGTTTGAACCCCAGTCCCACAAAAAAAAAAAAAAAAAAGACAAGGTAAGTCATGTATGACACGATAAATTAAAGTCATTTATAGGAAAATGATTGGTTTCCTTAAGACCCTTCTCCTAAACAAAGTAAATCAGATGCAAAAGGTCAAATATTGTAGGGCCTGGCAGGATGGCTCAGTGGTCTAAAGCACCTGCTTAGGAAAGCTTGGGTGGCTTCAAGGACTGTGGTTCAATCCCCGGCACCACATGCTGTGCCAGCCCTGCCCTCTGGGTGGGCTGAGCTGGCCATAAAAATAAATAAATAAACAAACAAAAAGTTCTGAAACAAGAAAAAAATAATTTTTTTAAAAAGGTCAAATATTGTAAGATTTCTCCAGTAGGAGAGACCAAAAACATAAATAGTACCAAGAGTAGAATAAAAGGAGATGGTAGGAAATGAGAGGGTGGACCCTGTGGAGGGAGAATAACAAAGCTCAAAATGCCGTGTGTGTGTGCACGCACATGCGCGCGCGCGCGTGTGTCTCCAACCCTCATAAATGAAATCAGTGTACTTACTATGCCCTGCAAGCGTAAACTCGTCCACATATAGAGTATATAGAGTAACTTGGCCGGGTCAGGTTTTCTCCACTCATAATTCTAGTTTGCTTTTCCCTTGCTTTCATGAAATTACAACACCGCTTGCTTTTATGAGCAGTAATGATAAGGCACAAGTAAGTACATCTGAGGTAGAGAGGAGGAGAAGGACTTCACTGTGCTTGAAAAGAGAGGATGGATCTCTTCTGCATGGGCTCTGTCCAGAACTGATGAACCCAGGGGCCTTACATGAACCAAATTCCTAAGGGGCGAGTTGATCAACCAGGATGCCAAATTATCCATTTGCAATGAGAAATGTAACTTCCAGCTACCTGTGCTAAGGTGGGAACGGAAAGATTACCTGCAGCACATTGCTTGAACTAATGAGGCGTCACTGTCCAGGGAGTAAGCCCAGAGGAGCGGCCTCTAGGGCATTTCTTCGAGTGTCCTGAGTGAAGACAGACAGAAAGCGCTCACCCATCCTAGCATAGGGCTCACCGGGACGTGGGACAAATCTATGTAAGGAGACAACTTTCCCCTCTCCAAGGGACAGCGGAGGGGAGAGCCGCTTCTATTATGAAAAAACAATAGCACCGAACTCATGAAGAATGTGGGAAGTTCACGCAAGAGCGTTCCCGCCAGGCCTGGCTCGCGCCCCTGCTGGAGCTCTCCCACGGGATAAGTGTCCACACCCCCTGCAGCTACCTACTACGCTTCTTTTGTGTGCACTTCCTGTTGGTGCATATGCCAGATACCGAACTCTTCAGTTCTGGAGGTTAGGGTTAGGTTCTGTTCCCCTTTGTCTAGCCAGTCCCAGAATACGTACAGCCATGCGCAGCACCTGTAGCTATCACTAACAAAAAGGCTGAGACTTCTGGAACCTGAAACGTGGCAATCGCCTCTCCTTGGAACATTATATACCGCTTTTGTCATGATTTTAAAGTGGGGAAATAAAGGTAGAGGTTACCTGTCCTCTTATTAGAGCTTATCAGTCGTGGGTCGGATAAGGCACTGGCCCGGTCACCTTGCCAGATGAGTCCTGTACCTTTTGCGGCCTTCCTGGTTCCAGACTTTCAGACACTGTGTTTTTAAGCTTCTGTCTGGGCGGGGGGCAGGAGTGCATACCCTACCAAGCTGCCACCTCTCAAGGCCCGTCTGTGCTGCGGAAACAAAATGTGCTTTAACGCTGCCCATCCCTCCTTGCAGGCTCTGCTCACGGCGCAGTCCCAGCCTCCCAGCCTCCTCTGCTTTTGCATCTGCTCAAACTTCTAGGCAGAGGCTGTATTTGGGGGTGGGGGTGAGGGTCGAGAGAGGAAGAAGGCACAGAACTTGCCGGGCAGGGGATTGTTTGCCTTCAAACCATTCTAAGCCGGTCTTTCTTAAACTTGCCTGTTCTTTAGAGCTATCTGGGTAGTTCTGAGAAGCACTAAAACTTGAACGTCACCCCGCGGGTTCTATTTACTTGCTGGAGGAGCGGCATGTCTAGGTATCGCGGTTTTGCAAACTCCTCACTTTATTCTTCGGTTAAAAACTACTGATAGAAATTAATGTCTCTTTTTATCCTTAAAAAAAAAAAAAAAAATACCTGAGCCTAGGTCATATTTGGCACCGCCAGCCCCGCAAAGTCTGAGAAAATCGGCGCGCGCGACGCTGTTAAACAAGCACCGACCTCAGGGCGTGGCCTGGGCGTGGTCTCTGGCGGCCCCGCCCCCACACGCCTATCGGCGCTCGGTGCGGGCCCTGACGTCACTCTTGTCAGGGCAGTGGCACATGGGCTGCCGGATGCGCTGAGCCGGGCTGCGGGCCGCGGAGCGCGGGGAGAGCGGCCGCCGGCGCGGGCGGGGGTGGGGCGGGTCGGCGCCGCCTCGGGACTGCGCGCGGGGCCGGGCCGCGCCGTGCCTTCGGGGCCGTTCTGCAGCCTACATTTTTTTCCTTCCTTTTTTTGCTTTTCGATTTTTAACATTTTTGCAAGAGGAGGGGTTGTTCCAGGCAGGTGACAGCATCCTGCGGTTGCCCAGGACCCCGCGGGCACTTCGCGCGCTCTCCTGGGACGTTGTGCACCGGGAAGCCGAAAGTTGCTTTCGGTTTTTTAATATTTTGTATGCAGATGTAATTGGAAAGATAAAAGTAAGAATTTTTTTTTTTTTTTTTTTCCTTCCCTTGTCTGCACCGCTTGGAAAGCGAGTACTTTTGGCAAAGGACGGCGGAAGAGCTCGGCAACATTTCTGGGACCGGTTAGCTTTCTTGAAAAATCAAAAAACAAACAAACAAAAATAACAATTGCGTGCACCGCGACGGAGAAAATGTCCCGACAGCTCCCCCTGAACCCCACGTTTATCCCGCCTCCCTACGGCGTGCTCAGGTCTCTGCTGGAGAACCCGCTGAAGCTCCCCCTCCACCAGGACGACGGTGAGCCCGCCGCGCTCCCGGGGTCCCCGCGCCGCGTCCCCGCCGGCCGGCCGGCTGCAGTGCGCCTTCCGCGCCCCGCCGCGCCGCTGAGGTCTGGGTGCGCACCCGTCCCTCCCCACTCGATAAAAAGGGGGGCGTCCTTCCCAGGCAGCGTTTAAAATAGCACCGGAGACCTGGCTCGGGCTCCCCGTCCGCTCCCGCGCGGCGCAGGTGACAGGTAAAGCTGGCAGGTCGGGGTTCCTCCGTGAGGACGGGGCGCAGCGCCCGCGGAGGGCGGAGCGGCCGCGACTGAGCGCAGAGATCGTGAGGTCGGGGTCTGCAGGGAGGCGGTGTGACCGGCGTTGGGGCTGTGCGGCGGTTTGTGTTGTTGGGTCTTTCCGCTGGCTTACCCGTGGGAGCCCACGCGTGGGTCCCGCCGTGGAGGTCGCCGCGGCCCGACCGGGGGAGGGGTCCCCGAGGGCCACGCGCACGCCCCGCGGCGCCGACACTTTCCTGCGCGCTTTTCCTGGTGGGAGGGGAGAGCGGAGCGGGCTCACGTGTACCCGCGCAGGAGCCGCCTCCTCCGGCTCGAGCCCTTTCTTGGTAAGTCCCAGACCTTCTTCCCTCCCTGGGTAACCTCGGCTGTGGCGGGAGAGGTGGGGTGCGTGGGATGAGCGGGAAACGGAGCTGAACCCCGCGCACACGCGTTTGTAGTCCGGGTGGAAGGGGTTTTGGTGTCGCGGCACTGATAGCACATCACGCGGCTCTTGCATAAAGTCTAGAGAAGATTATCGGGCTGCAGAGAGCTTGGGAGCATTCCCCGTCTTTCCTAGAAGTGGACAACCTGTTGCATAGCGAGCGTTGGGGTGTTGTGCTTGCATCCTGCTGACTGTAATCCCCGCCCCCACCCCAGGTACAGCGTTTGGGGGGAAGGGGCTGCCGGCAGGCTTTGCGCCGGTGGGTGCTGTAAGTCAGGCTCTCAGATGAACCTGTGGAGTGGTACAATGGATGGCACCGCAGGCAGTTTCTCCCAGGGGGAAAAAATCTCAGAAGCAAATTCCTAATCCCAGATTCCACCCACGGCTGAGTACTAGAATCGGCACTACCCAAAGCGCCCCTTAAAGACCTAATCTGGTGAGCGCTGTTTCCGGGCAGGACACAGCTGCACAGTGCCATCCCCGAGATGTGGAATAATTCACCTCATCTGCGTAGTAGTGTACTTTCTGTGAATTGGCCAGTACTTAGGTATTCATTCGGGGAGAGAAAGCTGCAGACGCTTGCCGCTTGTTTACTGCTCTTCTGAGAGAGACAGCGTGTCCTGTTGGCTGTGGGATGATTCTCAGTTTTCTTTTCTGCTTCCTCAGACCCTCCGTGTATTCCTGGGGAATGAAGATAATTGTTTTTTGCAAGTTTCCTGGGATATTTTTGGGATAACGTTTGGAAAGAGTCAGGCATATTTTAGGTGCTCAGTACCTGGCCTTAAAGAAGGGCGGAGAGGTTTGCTGAACGAAGGTGGAGAGCTTTTATAAATCTAAATAATCACGTGCTGTTCCTCTGATACGTATCTGTGAGAGAAACCAAGCCCGGTGATTTAAGGTTTTCTTAGAAGTCAGAGCAGGTGATCTCTCCCCCTGTAGATTTGAAGTACCTGCCTCCTGCCATCATTGCCCCCCAAGACCCTTCTCTTATTTTTAGCCTAGATCAGCTGTGGACCAGGGCTTTCTTTCCAAGGTAAATAGAAAGAGGTTGACAATCAAGCATAGATCCATGTTCTGCCTCAATTTTTTCACCCCAGATCCACAGGAGACAACAGCCAGAGAAGTTGCTTTGTGACAGAGGCTGGGAAGGGTGATACAAGAGCGGCTCTTTTTGTCTGTCTGTCTGAAACCAACTTTCCCTTCTACAGCATTTAGCAAGGATAAAGACAAGGAGAAGAAACTGGATGATGAGAGCAACAGCCCGACGGTCCCCCAGTCGGCGTTCTTGGGGCCCACCTTATGGGACAAAACCCTTCCCTATGACGGAGATACTTTCCAGCTGGAGTACATGGACCTGGAGGAATTCCTGTCCGAGAATGGCATACCCCCCAGCCCGTCTCAGCACGACCACAGCCCACATCCACCTGGCTTGCAGCCAGCTGCCTCCACAGCCCCCTCGGTCATGGACCTCAGCAGCCGGGCCTCAGTACCCCTTCACCCCGGCATCCCATCTCCAAACTGCATGCAGAGCCCGATCAGACCAGGTACTGGGAAGGAAGGCGAAAGGGAGGGACTGGGAGGATGTGGGGGTCAGGGGGACTGGCATGAGCTGTGACACTGGGGAGGCTTGACTGGGCATCTGCTCCACCCCCAGCGGAGCGTCTTCCCACTTCCGTGGGCATCTGAATGTCTCACTCAGAGAGCCAGCTAAAGGCAGACTCTGTGGATAGAGCTCTATGAATTGTGATTTTTCGGGTGTGGGGTGAAAGCCCAGGAGCGCGGGTTTTAAATGGCTCCCATTAGGATGCTGAACAACTGCTGAAACAGCGGCAGGTTACCGCTCTGCTGTTTGCGATTCAGGTGGTTGAAGAACGCATCTTGTCTCTTATCTCTGCTTCTTTCCCCTGATGTGTAGTTGGCAGGATCTTGCTGGACAATATAGGTAGATTTTCTGTAAGGCTTGGTTTACCTGCTTCATTCTTCTCTGGCCTGAAAAGGGAAATAAATAAATAAATAAATAAATAAGACAGAAGGCCTGTGGGGCAGATAATTTTTTCATCTTGTTTTGTCATTGATTGAAAACTGGAATGCAGCAATCCAAAAGCAGGCTGTTATATTGACTTAGGAAGCTTGGCCTTCCCAGGCGCTCTTTCTCATTCTCTCTCTCTCTCTCTCTGTCTGTCTCTGTCGCTCTCTGGCTCTCTGGCTCTTTCTGTCTCTCATACTATTCCCAGGAAACAAACTGCTGTTATCTTTTTCCATTTTCATACCTAATCTACTTTTATCACAGCCAAAAGGCTGCACAGTCATCTATAAGTGATGCTGAAATGTTACACAAAATCATCACCCTGAGGGACAAGGGCTGCAAAACCCATTGCAGAATGCTCAGAGATAGACCCAGACTAGATTTGTGGCTTCAGCACCCCAGAGTACAAAATGCAAAGGAAGAAAGATCATTTCGCATGTGCAGGAAACCAGGAACAAAGATTCAGACTGGGAGAATGACAGGAAGGTCACGGAGCAGAGGGCTGTCACCATAGGGGAAGACAGAAAGCAGGACAGAGTGAGACTTGTCTTAGAGATGATTACTGAACTCCGTGTCCTCAGCTCCTGCAGAAATTTCTGTGACACGAAGAGTGAGATTTAAATGGGAGGAAATAAAGGAGGAAGAGAAAACCTCTGCTTTGGAATGTGAGGACTGGACTTCAGGTTCATTCTTCTGGCTGGCTCTGGGCTTTCAAATCTCTCTTACCTCTGCCCTCCAATGCATGTTAAATGATAGCTGACTAGCTCACAGCAATGCATTCTGTTCCTGCAGCCACCGCCTGAGAGACTGCACAGACTTGCTTTCTGTGTGACCTAGCATCCCTGCCTCGGAGAATGTTTACCTCAAGAGACAGCCTGAAAATGCATGGTGCTTGTCAAGTAGGAAGACAGGGGGAAAGGAGGCAGATCCCTAGTGGGTGAGCACATGAGCGCCTCAGTCTCTGTGCAGTGAGGCCCCTGGCCCTGCATAGCTTGTTGATTCCCAAGACTGACACTGATTCTTGGGCCCTTGGCTTCTCTGTGGGTAGACGGTGTACGATCTGTTCAGTGAGAGAGGACTCTGACAGTCAGAGGCAACGGTTATAAGCATTGGATGAGTGACACGAGGTGTTCTGGCATCGGACCAGCTGTGACCCTGTTCTCTCTATGGTAGCTTTGACTTCCCTTGTAATCCTTGCCTTCTCCAATATCTTCATAAAATAACTAGGCACAATGTGTCATCTTCCTCTGCCAGGAAATATAAAGGCATTTTGCTCGGTAGTTACTGGATTTGCCCAAAAGTTCCTGGATCGCAATTTGAGGCTTAAGTGACTTGTAAGAGTCCTTAGTCTGTATTACTCAGTGTCTTAGTTACTCTGCTCTCGTTGCTGGGACAAATACCCGACGCTCAAAACGAGGGAAGGAAAGGTTTATTTAGCTCACAGTTACCGGAGGTTTCAGTCCATAGTCAGCTGGCTCCAAGACCGAGAGGCACAAAGCAGAAGGCATCCTGTCATGGCAGCAGCTAAGATCAAGAGCTCAAGTAGCAGCAGCTCAAGCAGGTAACTTCTCTTCCTCCCTTACACTGAAACACAAATCACCTGCCCCAGGGGAAGGGCAGCACCTATTTTCACAATAATCAATTACAAATTCCAGGAGCCGCCCCGTGGCTGCAGGAAGCTCTGGGGGGACACCTAGACACAAACCATAACACCCAAACTGTAACACCAGGTCACTCTTTGGACCTTTGGGATGCCCCAGCCAGACTCGGAAGCAGTGGGCATCATGGTGTTATTTCGGGAGGCACAGCCTGAGGTTCTGAAAATGAGCTCTTGACTTAAAACTCTGTAATCACAGCACTCTGAGAGGCTGAAGCAGGAGGATTTCCAGTCCGAGGCCCATCTGGGTGGCTTGGTGATTTAGTAAGACTCTGTCTCAAAATTAAGAAAAACAAAATTGTTTAGAAGAGGTCTGAGACTATAGCTCAATACAAAGATCCTAGGTTTCATTCCCAGTATCGCCATAATAGTAATGGAAATAAACTTCAAATAATTTTCTTCTTTGAATTGAAAATTATATGTCCTAAATCTGACTGGAGAAAAGAAAAGGGGGGATAGAAGGGACTGAAGGAAAGGAAAAGAAAAGGGATTAACTTGTATGTCGTGTACACATACGAATTTCCTGCAATGAATGTGTGGTACCTCCCTAAAATGTATCAATAGACTTCATCTGAAGGAAAAGGTACGCCCACTATCCTCACGCAAAAGATAAAAGGAAAAGGTCTTCTTTTACCATCAGTGAAGAAAAAGTCATCACACTCTGCTCTTCATAGAATGCTGGTCGTTGTCACAGTGACCACACAAGATGAACTGCTAGGGCTGTGGCCTCCGTGGCTGCATAGTGGAATCTGGACTGCAAAGGGGCGACGTTCCTGATTATTCCGTGTAGCTCTCAGAAATGACCAGAATAGAAGTACCGAGTGAATCTTGAGGAAAATAAGTCCTCAGAAGGGAACGGCACAGATGTAGCCTGGAACATTCTGGGAACTGCATAATTTCAGTCTCCACTGGGTTTCTGGATGTGTGACTGGGTTAGTCCTGTCAGATAGCATCATGTGTGTTGTAGGACATCGCATGGCATCCCTGTCTCTACACCCTAGATGACCTGCCCTCCGCCTGTGACAAGTAAAAGCCATCTCCAGTCCCTTCTCAATGCGGCCTTGGAATAAAATCTTTCCCCGCTGAGAACCAGTCATCCATAGCTTCAGTTGAACAGGAAAATCGCAATTTAATCCAGGGTCCTGTCATACCAATGAGTGATTTTTACTTCCTGTAAAACTTTATGCAAAATTTTTGGGGGAGCTGTTAGGTTGACAAAAAAAAAATAGTGTATTAATGAGCATCCTTATGTCCTCTTTGCTGACAGAACTAAGTCACCAATCTAATCAGGAGATAATTGCACAGCAAGTCACCAAACACTGATTTTTCTAGCACTGTGCTCAGTACGCGTCTTTGGAGGTGTGCTCTGTAGTAGCATCCAGTTGGTAGTACGCTGAGTCTGGTTGAAAGCAAATGAAAGCAGAAACGGACAAATGATGCGATGCGTTGAGAAGTCTACCTCAAGGGTGTGTTGGAATGACAAAGTGAACGTTCTCAGGGATTTCTAGAATGATCTACCACCCGTGTGCTCCCAGCCCTCTTTCTATTTTGTGCATCTCCACCCAGTTCCTCTGCCCAGCTCCTGCACCAAAGAACACGTCAAATATCCAAAGAAACTCGGTCATCTCTCTGGACTACTCCTGGGACCCAAGGAAGCCTGCCGTGCACTTGGCGCAATTGCTGAGATTTCTGGGCTGCTCTCTCCACACGGTGGAGAGTGGTGCTTCTCTGAGGCTATAGCTACCTGGCCAGGCTTCCAGGGGTCTGAGGTGCAGCCTTTTGGCTGTTTGCTCTCATCAAGGATGATGGCGGTCATTCTGAAGGATTCCGCATTTGCATTTCAGATGCTATCGGAGGTGCTGGGGGATGGGGGGGGGGGCTTCCTGGAGGCTTGTGCTGGGTACCAGGAAAAATAAGGACGTGTTTGCCCTGAGCATTGAGCAATTGGTTTAAGGACAGCTGTCCCTTTAGGGAAAGTCATCTATAGCAGACAAAGGCAGAGTTATTTTTAAACCCTGTGCTTGTAAAGCTAGATTCGAAGCCGTTTCCTCTGGTGGTTTTTCTTTGAATAGCTTGGGGGTGTCCTGTGATGGTGAGGTCCATATTCAGCTAAGAATTAAGAAGGCTATCTTTCCCGTCCTAGGCACAGAGACCAGGCTGTGATCACAGGGTAAAGAGGGCAGCCCTTCATGCGTGGTCCAGTGTGGGAAGAGCAGGTATTAGGGGAACGCAGGAGACTAGGGGTTGGGGACAGCCCACTGTCACTTTGCAGGGTGGCATCTGTGCCCTTTTTCCGCCAGCTGCCTTCTGTGAATGGAAGGAGAATGGCAGTGAATGGGGTCTGAGAGAGGGGGGCTTTGTGCTGGTGATTTGGGGGTTACGCAAGGTCCTCCTGGGGCAAGAAGATTCTGTTTCTATTCGCACGATCATGAGATGTGACTCCTCTGAAGGGTATGCGGGTCATGTGTTCTTCCACTCAGCACTCGGACAGCAGCTCGGGGCACCATGAGCACAGCACGTCCTGTGCCTTAGAAGTGCTTCTCTTACATCAGAATCAGGGGGTCAGCAAAGGGAGGGGGGGAGACCACCTCGTTCTGGGGTTAACTCTGCTGCTTCTCTGTCCGCTGGTTTCATAGAGAACAGGCTTGCGCTACTCTCTTGCCACGTCATGTCATTTTATTTATTTTATTTTATTTATTTATTTTACTGTTTGGGGGGGGGTGATACCAGGGATTGAACTCAGGACCTTGCACTTGCCAGGCAAGCACTTATGCTACTGAGCTATCTCCCCAGCCCGGCATCATGCGATGGACATACGCAGGGCAGCAGTCCCTAGCCTGCAGCCAGGGGCATTTAGGGATACAGGTGGAAATCAAGGCCACTGGGTAGGTGGCCATGTAGGCCTGGCCCCGGGGCTATGGTTTCCATCATGGACACACTGTTGGTTCACTGTGGAACGCGTCAGTTTCTCAACCTCGTTGAGCCTCAGTTGACTCACCTGCAGAGCGGAGATTGTAGCTGCTGTCCAGTGGGGGTTTAGCATAGCAGATCCAAATAACATGCACAGCGTGTCTCTGTGCCTGGGACACACACTCGGGGTACACAGCCCCTCTCTAAGGGGATAGACATGAGAGCAGGAAAGGAGTATCAGGGCTCCCTGCTGTCACACCCCAGTTAGGGAGGTGTTCATCATGCCCTCTTTCCTCTGCACAAATAGGACCTGTGCCCCTTCCCAGCCCCTCCGCCCTGTCAAGTCCCTCCACCCCCACCCCCGCGCCACGCACACACTCAGGGAGCGCAGCGGGACCTTTCTCTCCATCTGGGTTAGGGCCATCTCCCCCAGTTGACCCCGAAGCACTGATTCGGAGAGCTGCTCCTATTCCCTGAGTGTGGAAACAGCTGCTCTCCTGGTGCCCAGCCCCCCAGCTCCCGTGGGAGTCCTGGCAACCCTGGCCAGCTGCCCGCAGGACCGTGTGCTCCAGGCACGTGGCTGTGCCCTGTGGAGCCTGCCCAAGTCGCGGTGGTGTGCTGGCTTGCTCTCTCTCTCTCTCTCTCTCTCTCTCTCTCTCTCTCTCTCCCTCCCTCCCTCCCTCCCCTTCCCAGGAGAACTACAGCAAGGGCTGGTGAGCACTTGTAATCCTGACCCTGGCAGGAGAAAGCTGAGCTCTGGAGAGCAGCTGATCAGCCCCAGGGAAACCTGTTCTGTGTAGCCCGCAAGCCAGACCCCAGGCCCTGCCCTCTCTCCTGCCTCTCTTCTCCGCCGTGGTGGGCAGCATTCCTGGAAGCTGGCGCCTGCCAAGGGTCTTGGCAGAGTCTTTCCGATTCAGCGCTGTGCCTACTAGACTAGAAAAACAGCAATAGACAGGCAGAATGAGGAGGAGGAGGAGGAGAAGGAGAGGTAGGGGGGCCTAGGGAGGAGAGCCGTGATAGCAGCCTAATGCAGAAAGCCAGAGGGTGAGACGACAGCAGTGATTTATTAGGGTTCTCAGAAAGCTCCCCTCCGTGCAGCACCGAACACTTACTCAGGACTCATTTTTTATGGCTTAGCCGTGAAAATGGAGGGGAGATGGATGATAATAGGCCAAGCAATAAGGTGGGGGTGAGGGATGGAATATGCTACGAGTGTGACGGAGAGCTACGGGGGTCCGTGTTTGATTCTGTGCCGGGAGTGGTTGAGAATATTGGTTACACTGAGCATTTCTCATTTTATTATAGTTGGCATTTCCCCAGCAGTCGTCTTGAAATGGAGCCACAGATCCCTTGTTTTGCCATAAACTTAAATTTCCTGCAGACTCGGCCGTCCTCTGGCTCACCGCTCAGCATGCCTATGGGAGCGTCCTGTGTTTGAGATCCGGATGTTGCAGCGCAACGCAGTGGCGTTTTGCAGAGTACGGGGTCCCATAGACGTGAGGACCAAGCTGGATGAGGCCGCCGCCTCCAGGCTTGTTCGTGATCTCAGACGCATAGTTTCCGTGAATGAGCCGTGAGTTCCCATTCGGAACTCTGGGAGAGTGCTTAGGGCTCCGTGCTAAGACTGTGAACGCATGCGCATGCACACAGAGTAGAGACGTGGTGCTGGGCACGCAGTAAGTACACAGCGACAGCCAGCTGCTCTGAGAAGCACCCTCGGGACCGCTGACTCTCCCGTGTCACTGAGCGCCTGGCCTGAGACTCCGAGACGAGCCCTGATCCTCTCTCTTCCTGGCTGACTGCTTGTGCTCTGTCACCTGCTTCTTCGCTCTCAACCTCTGAGCGTTAGGAGACCTTGGGTAGATAACTGTAATCTTTCTCCTCTCTCCTTAGATGAAAGCAGTCACGCAGGATATATCGCAAAAAAGTTTTCGCATAGATTTCTCCCGTGGCACATTGCATATCGTAAGACAATCAATGCGTGGTACCATTGGCTTCTCCATTGTAGCTATTAGGATTTATAATTAAAGGCAATGTAACTAATGACTGCAGAAGCAAGGAAACCATAAAGGAAGGTACTGGTGTCGGGAAAGGAAGAGTGTTTCGTTCATGCTGGTGCTTGCAGGATAGGTCTGGTCATTATCACTCCAGTGGGATAGTTCTTCTCCTACAGGTTGGCCAGCCTGAGCCTTCCACATCTGGTTCACGAAGTGGCATCCTTGCTGCATTTATGTGCACTTTCCATACCTAATGGGCAAGGAGGTTCTACCATGGCACCTGGCACATAGTGGGGTACCTGGCACATAGTAGGGAAGCCTTTCCCACAAGTCTGGCCTTCTCATCTGGTCGCATAAATGATTCAGGGACTAGAAAGAAAACGAGAGGAGGTTGTGGGAAGCGAAGAGCAGTATGGGTGGTCCCAGATATGGCAGCCGTTTGTGTTCTGTGCTCCAGGGGGAAGACAGACAAGGGTACGGTTTGGCTGCTGGCCTTGGGATGGCCACTGAATAGGAAGTTTGGACTGGAAGACACAGGTGTTAGGACCCACCTGCATGTTCTCAGAGCCAGAGAATGGGCATGGAAGCCCCCAGTGTCTGTGGAAAAGAGGAGAGTAAAAGGTAAACCCAAAAAAGTGAGTAGACTGTTAAAAAGTAAGCTATAAAGCAGTGCAAATCCCAGAAGCTTCCAGGCTTCCTCAGAAGCAGCCGTTGCTCAGGGCAGCAATGCCTGGTGTGTGGTTTTCTGCAAGAAATAGACCTCATCTTGGGCCTAAGTGAGCACAAGAGCGGGGAGTGGGCAGCAGGGCCGTGGGGTACAGAGTCAAGAAGGCCCTCATGCTGTCCAGGACACAGGGTGCACGTCCAATCTGGCCGGTGCTAAAATTCCTAGGCACCACAGGGGAGGGGTTGGTGCCAGTCCAGCTCAAGCAGCAGGAGCTGAACTTTGTCTTGTAGACAGTAGGGAGCCAGCGAAGGCTTTGGAGCCGGGAAGCGGCATGTGAGCCTTGCCACACGGGTTCAAGGTTGGATATGAAACATTTTTAGAAACTGGACAACAGTTTCCTCTGGCAAGCCAGGATTTCCTTATTTTCATTATTTTGAAAATAAATACTCTTCCTCTGAACATCAAACAGCTTTTCAAAACACGATGTTCTAATGAACTCAATGAAGTAATTCCAAAACACAGGGTTTAGGTTTCATTTGCAAAGCCCGTAATTTTGGTGATGGGGGAGAAATGCTCTTTGGCAAGAAAATAGTTTGAGGGATTTGACTGGTTTGGAATTTAGAAGTCCGAAAGCAGGGCTGGTCTCGTAGGAATAGAAAAGATGTAGATTTTAATAAACTCAACCCATTAACATTCATTGCTTTTAACTGCCTCTATTTTATATGGCCTGCTAAGTTTGCAAACAAGTATATTGAACCAATTTTCTGAGTGTGTGTGTGTGTGTGTGTGTGTGCACGTGTGTGTGCATGATTGTGTATGTGGTGTGAGAAGTTACTACCTTGATGATCGAAATAGTCCTTGATTGTAAGAGATTAGCTGCAGTTGTCATATCGAGCTAAAAATACTTACCCAAGTTTCTGGCCGGCTTGTTCATTTTTCTCCTGAGAGACAAAGGAATCATCATCACATGTTGACCTTGCATTTTCGGGTCCCTTCTTCCTTGAAACCACTGCGTGTGTGTGCGTGTGTGTGTGCGTGTGCGTGCGTGTGTGTGTGTGTGTGTGTGTGTGTGTGTGTGTGTGTGTGTGAGAGATACTGGCAGTGCTGCTAGAGGAGTTTTGTGGGTGGGGATAGGGAGAGGTACTCCTGCGGCACAACAGGATACATGCAATGGCTTGTTTAGATCCTCTTCTGGTACAAAGCCAACAGTGCAGAACGCTGAAAGAATCACCATAACCCAAACCAGTCTGCTGAAACACAAAACGGTGGACCATGTGTGCAGTCTCACCTCCAGCTAGGTACAGTAGCCAGTTGCAAGAACATTGGCAGAGCAGTGTGCTGGGGAGAAGCTGTACAGTATGTCTCTGTTATGCCGGCATCTGGTGGATGCAAGCTCAGTGGCTGTATAAGAAAATTCCTAACGTGTTCGGTTTCCTTCCTTTGGCCTTTGACAGAGATCTTGACTGCCTTCACTCACTACCTACCCTGGCCCGTTTTCTCTGCTGAAAAATGACACAACTCCCCTGTTGTGCTGGCTTCCAAAAAATTTTGTCTTTAGGAGATTAATCTGGGATCATTTTTATTCTTATTAATGATCATTGCAAAAATGCTTTGCAACTGGAGGTCTTATAACGAGGCATGGCTTGTGGTTAATGAAGCCCCCTTGGCTTTGCAGTCTTGCCCGGGAGACCCTAGATTCCTAAAAACAAAGAGTGCATGCTACAGAAAGATGCTCGAGGGAGCTACAACATTAAATCATCTGCGACAGAATGTTCTCCCAGAAAGTGGAACTGCATAAATGGATCGGCAGAAATAAAAGCTTTGGCAGAAACTCTTTGAGTGGGGAGGAACAGTGCTTTCTTTTCTAATTAGCTCTGGGTAACAGTCTGTTGCAGGATTTTTGCTAAGGAACCCAGGCATGGACAGTGGAGTGAGAGGGACTTTACCCTGTGCGTTTCTTCTTTTAATGAAAGAGTTAAGTGCTGTGTCCACTCATGCACACTCAACCCTGCTTTCACCGAAACAGGTGGAAAAGGCGAAGGCTTCTTGGGGGAGCAATGCTACTGAGCCCTGACCAGTGGGAATCCGTGCCCTAAACCAGATGAACAAGATCATGTAGGTAGGTGGTAATCAGATTACCCAGGACAGAGATCACTGTAGCGCAGGACAGAAAGGTTCTTTGAAGTGTATGGGCAAATGAGCTCTACCAGCCTTGTCCTTGGCTCAGAAGACTAACTTTGTCTTAGGGTAGATTCATGATGCTAGGGTTAGTATCACCGAAGAAGGACCATGGAGGTTCTGCGAGAGGGAGACCTACATACAGTAAGAAGGAATATCAAATTTCACCACAACGGTACTGATCTTAAAAGGCTGATGGCCCCTGAGAGATGTGCAGGGGAAAGAACAGATAATATAGGGCTCGGCGGGATGGCTCAGTGGTCTAAAGCGCCTGCTTGGGAAAGCTTGGGCAGCTTCAGGGACCGGGGTTTGATCCCAGGCACCACATGCTGCGCCACCAGCCCTGCCCTCGGAGCGGGCTGAGCCAGCCATAAAAATGAGTGAATAAACAAACAAAGGTTCTGAAACAAGATAAATAAATAAATAAATAAATAAAAGAACAGATAATATACAAAGTCATTTGAAAGAAAGAAAGCCTTGATAGATAGAAGAGATGGGTGAGAAAAGAATAATTTGCAGAACTGAGTTCATAAGAATTCCATAGAGTTCACTTCACTGCAGTGGATTTCTGTATGCACTGGCCCATGAGAGCTGTATCTTTTTGCCTCATTGAATCCGAAGGATATTTATTTCCACTGGCCAGCGACACATGAGTGAGTTTTAAAATAATATTTAGGTAGTGAATGGCTTCCAATCATTGGATTCCTTAGAAGTTTGAAGGTTGGATGGTAAGAGTTAATAATGCATAAACTGGTGTCCAGAAGCATTTGAGGCTATATATATAAAAACATATATGTAATCTGTAACTATATGTATACATCTATGTATAGGTATATATATTCTTTTCTGTTTAGTCTTTAGCTTGTCTGCCAGTGACCTTGCATTGAGTTAGATTCTGTGATTACTTGATCTTGAATTGAGCAGACTAGAGTTTATATTCTTTGTCTTCTTAATAAGGAAAGATATTACCAAATAGACTCAGTGTGCAAACGTAATCCGCGGAGGCACATTTAACTTAACATGACTAAAAAACCGTCTTTGAAAACTTTGACCGGGTTTACTCGTTGACGTTCTTAACCGCAAGTGTATATCCGTGAATAGCAAAGGAATTTCTGCCCTACGGTGGTTTCCCGAATTCGGATTAGCATGCCCGGCAACTGGTTACAGTCTGTCTCTGAATGCTTTCCCACCTTTCCAGAAATGTTCATGTTTTTCAGTTAAGTTTTTGTGGGAATATGTGGACCCCAAAGAGCATTTCGGTGCGCTTGTCTGTCAGAGGATGTCAGAAACCAGTCCCCAACGACAGTAGTTTTCATCTGCAGTTTTATAATGAAACAGTAGTCCCTCAGAGCAAGTTCTCAGTTTCCCCTTTCCCTCCTGGACAGGCAGCAGAACACGGTGGTCCAGCTTCCATCCTTGGTTTAGATCTGGCCTCTGCCGCTTACCAGCAGGGCAATCCCCTGCCTTTATTTCCTGCCTTCTACAGTTTCCCATAGAGGAGGATTTCTGGGAGCGGAAATGAGAGGACAGACAGAAGGCACGCGGGAGAGCAGCGCTCAGTGTGTAGATGTACGATGGTATTTTAGTTCCTCCTGTGATCACTGGGTCTTTCTCCTGCCTCCGTGGCTATCCTACCAACACACAAGTAGGCAAGCACCTTGTGCTATAGCGATAGGGCCCGGAGCTAGCTCCACATTGACAGCCAGGGTGGGAAGAAGGGATCATAGAGAGATAGAGCATGTATGCATCGGGTGTGTTGACCTCTGTGGGGAGAGGCCCCTGCCTGGTAGCCCTATCCAGGACCTGCTAGCAGGACCCACTGACCGCGTGGACATACCTCTTGGCAATAAGCACTTCCTGGGTTGTCTTTCATCTCCGCACCCTGGTCCTGGTACCCCTGGTACTACGCCCCAAGGAACTGGAACATACTTGCGGTGCAAGGGGCTTATGCATCTTTCCTTCCTTGCTCTTCAGTCTTTCCAGTGCTCTAGAAGATTTGTGCCATGAGTTTCTTTTGCTTTCTTTGCCAGGACATCTCTGGGTAACCAAGGCAAGAACTAGTTGTTCCCTTGCTGTTGGGATATGGGCTTCCGGGTGGGTTGAAGCAAGTGGTGGAATTCCAGGCCTGACAGAATCCATTGGCTTCCATTCCTCATCCTGAGTGGTTCTCAAGTGGTCTGGATCAGAAAGTGGCAGGGGACCTCTGACAGGACAGACCACGCCCTTCTGCCCAAGTGGAACAGGGACATACAGATGTTGAGGAAACCAAAGGAGCTGATCTGGGAGAGCAATGCGTAGCAAAGCTTTCACACAAAGGAGACAACTAGAAGTTGTTTAATTTAAGAAATAGGATTAACTTACTGTGACTTTGTTTTTCAACCTGATTAGAGGTGTGGAGTTCTCAGCCTGGGTCTTGAAGCAGTGTGTTGTGTGTTGTCCTTATGGGTGTGGTGGGCTAAAGCTATTAAAAGTACAGCAGTTTTAAAGGATTACAAAGCACATCAGAACCAAAGCAGGCAAGATCTCCCCCTCTTGAGAGGCATACTAGTTCCAGTGGAAGCTTCCTCAGCACACCTTCATATCCTGTCAGTACCTCAGAGATCCCCTTTTATAAAAGGCTGGGTGCAATGCTCCTAAGTTTAAGTCAGCTAAATGCAGTAGGAAATCTTTGCCATACCCATGAGGTATTTAAATCGAAATGGTTCTAAGTACTTAATGTGAGAGATTGTAGAGAATTAGCTCGTATAAGAAATGATAGTGGCTCCTGGAATTCAGTCTGCCCATAAGAGGTTTCAGTGTTGTACTTACATTGCCAAAATCTGTTTTCTTTTCTTTTTTTTTTTTTTTTTTTTTTTTAATTTCCTCTACCAGCCCCTCCATTTGACTATAGTGAGCTTAAAAATAAATTTGGGCATCTCTCAGTGGTCAGAAACCATGGAGATCAGGATGCAATCATTGTCAAGGCAAAAATAACAAGCTCTGATGAAGATACTCAGAGAAGTAAAGACCTAACATAATCGGCACATCAGGGTTGGACCTGCTAGTTACCAACCTGAACTGGCTTAGGCATCCCGGAAGTTGTGAAACTTGAAGCACATGTTGTGAGCCACATTATCCCACATACTCCAGAAACAGTGGCTTAGTTCACAAGGTTGTGGTGAGGTTACATTCCATGACAGATGCACTCAGCCAAGGTGCCTGGGACTGTGCCCACTCAGAGTTTTAACTTAGAGGGTTTCAGTTCAGTGAAAATCTGACACCTAGAGAACGTTTTCTAAAAACGTGTGTGTAGTTTCTATCTTTTGGGTCTTGCCTGAAGGTGTCTGAATTGCTGGCCTGGGTCTTTGCAAGCTTCATAGTGCTTGTTTGGATCCATGAAGGGTTCTAATTGAGAGCCCTAACTATGCTATTTGTTAGAAATATAACCCCAAGTTATTAATCTCTTTGGATTCTATGTCATACTTTTTATTATTATTGTTATTTTTTAATGTGTTTGGTGGTTTCAGGGTCTCACTACATGGCTCAGACTCCTAGTGAGCCTCTGGCCTTCAACCTCCCCAGCACTGGGATTCCAGGTGTGCACCCCTATACCCAGACTCTAGCTGGCTCAGCCCACCCTGGGGGGATGGAGCTGGCAGGGCATGTGGTACCAGGGATCGACCCACGGTCCCCACGCTTGCCTAAGCTTGCCAAGCAGGCACCTGAGTCCACTGAGCTACCTCACCCGCCCTATATGTCTTAGCTTTTAAAATGGAACCAATGTACATTTTCTAATTTATATCATAAACACTGTACAAAATAGCCAAATAGAAAGTTGACTAAGGATTAAAGTCAAAGTCCAAATCGGGTTGGCATCGTTATTGCTGTTGTGTTTTATATGGCAAGGCAGGAAGACCTAGCAAACAACTTCAAAGGTAGGCTGCTCCCAAGGAGCACTGACCTCGTAGCCAGCCAGGCTAAATCTAGAACTGGCTTGTCAGGACTAGGGTGTGTGTGTTGGACAGGGCACCCCCATCTCTGGAGGCCTTGGTGCTATTTCTGGACCTGTGAGTCTGGACTGTAAGACCACCATGAGTTTCAAGGCTAACATCACATCGTGTTATTTCCAAGCCAAATCGATAGATGAAGAATCTGTCATTCTGCCACTCAAAAAGAATGACAGAGTTTAAAACTTAATGTGGAAAAGCGAAAGATATTTGACACTTTTTTTTTGGGGGGGGGGGGCTTGCAACATCATTAAAGCTCAAAGGGCCTTAATCCTGACCAGTTCTCACTGGCTTCCCTGGTGCTCAGCATTGCAGAGTGACCCTGAACGAAGTCATCTGTCTGAAGCCATTGCCCCAAGAGCTGGCTCTCTTAGCGGTAGATTATTAGCCCCTCTAAAGCACCTATTCTGATGGCAACTTTTCCAGAGGGGCTGTAGCCTGCTGGGTTTTTGTCTGCTTATGGGAGGGGCTGGATCCAAATTCGGAGCACTGACCGGGGCAGCCTGTTTCATCGCACTCCGAGCTTCAGTAGCTTAGTAGGTGCCTACAGTGTCACTTGGAATAGCGCTTGGTCTGGGCTCTGTGCAAAGAGCTCTGTGATTAATTGGTGATGTCTGCTGTGAGCTGAGGTGAAGCGATACTTGTGCCAGATATCTGCTATCCTGCCGGGGCAGGTTGGGAAGATCCTTCAGTACTTGTCTGTCCTCCGGGCAGCAGTTCAAGGACTTGGGCCAGTGTTGTTTCCGGTGTCCTGGGAGGGTGTTTTTCCAAGCCTCAGGCACGTTCTGTTTCACTCTCTGTTTAACTTAGCAGGGAGAATGAAAAGAAAGGAAGTCTGTTGATTCTGTGCCTGGTCACAGGACCGGAACTGCAAGGTAGAAGGAAGCTAGAAATCCAACGTGTCACTCTGTGGCCACCCAGGGGACCTGGCGGTGGTGCCCCTGCTCCAGCAACTACCCAAGGTCCTGCTAGACTCTGGCCTAGGGGTGGGGGCGGTCCCGGCTGCAGATTCCCCTTGGTGAGCTCTCCCTGCGCTCTCCTGTCCTCTGATCTTGACTTTGACATAGAAGAGCTGCCCCCTCCCCCTTCCCCTTCCGTAGGAGGAATTCGCCAGTGCCCTCTGCATTTAGAGAGGGACTCTGTGTTACCCATGCAAATGGAAACGTTGCCTGAGGTCCTTTGCTCTTGGGCTTTGGAATGTGCCTGAAGTTTTTCTGTGTGTGTGTGTGTGCTGTTGGTCTGCTTTCCCCATGGTATTTGGATGCTTCTGATAGCTTTTTCTGTGGAGAATGGTTGAGGGGGAGAGCGGGCTTGCTGCCGCCTGCAGGCAGCTGTCTCGGAGCTTGCTCAGCCTCCTCACTCTAAACCCATCAGTGGTGTCGGCGGAATACTAACAGTCGCCTTTCACCGAATGCTTACTATGGGCTCCCGGTGGTCCAGGTGGGCATGTGACGAGGGGCCGGACAGGGAGCGTGTTGGGCCATGGGCTGAATGTACGTATCAAAGCTGGCACTGAGATCCTGCCCCTGCCAGCTTCCTCTGTTCCTGCTGCTTCCTGTAGTTTCCTCAGGTCACTGCGCTGGAGCCCTGCATACCGTAACCTTGCAGTTACCCCCAGGCAGATCAGCCAGTTTTCAGATTAACCAGCCTCACCAGGACCTGGGCCTGGGCCTGGGCCTGGGCCTGAGCAGGGCTCATCAGCTCAGCTGCCCCTTGCTTAGCTGGCCCTGGCTGCTGACCAGTCCTAAGTTGGGCTGCCGAGCCTGGGGGTTGGGCTCTCGCACAGAGATGGGGTGGAACACGTGGGCTGCTGCTTCCCACAGCTCTGCTCCCTTCACCTGAAGGAGTCCTCTGGCCTTGGAAGTTCTGCATCTTCCAGCTCCAGCCCTGAGGGGTTCACAGCTTCCTTCCCAGGGGTCCTCCTGCCTTACCCCTACTGCCTTTGAGCCCAGCCCCAGATTCATACACACCCCAAATTAAGAAGTTCAGGCTGACCACAGGACGTGGTACATGGGAAGATCCACCCTGGAGAAGGCTGCAGGGCAGCCAGGGAGCACGAGTGGCTCATCCATCCCCCTTTTCCTCCTCTGCCAGTAGATATCGTCGCACCCAAAATGTAGATGCCTAGACCTGGGATACTGCCCGGTAGACACCTGCTGGGGTCAGCGGAGGCCAAGGCCTCAGAGGCAGTGAGGCCAGGGGCTGCAAAAGCGGCTTCCTCTGGCTGCTGGCCTTCCGCGGGCACTGCTCGGATTGCTGTGGTCGTCTCCCGAGCTCCTCCTGGTTCCTGGAGTCGTCTGCAGCTATCTGTGTCTTGGGAGGGGTGGGGGAGCAGCGTAGGAATACCTGAGCTTGCCACACCTGATGCAAGATCAGCTTCTGTACTGTTGAATCTGGGGGTGCTCTTGGGGGGGCGTGCTTAGAGTGTTCTCCATTTTGTAGAGAGGCACCTTGGATTCCTAAGCATGTTCCAGACCTAGAGAAAGTATCCATGGAGCATTCCGGTCTGGGACCCACCAAGACGGAGTGAGCGCTCAACATTTTAGTAGAATTCTACGCGTGATTTCCTTTTCGAAAGCAGCACCCACACAAGCACCCCGACTTGACTTTTCGTCTCGGCGCTTTCCTCTTGCTCTTCCTTGCCAGGCCTTCGGTGTGCCACCTGGACACTATAACACTGGGCCAGCAGCCGCCGCCCCTTTCTGCCCAGGGCACTGGCTTTCTCGGGGACCTTCTCTCTGGCTCACATTTTCCCAGGGCTGCTGGTGTGTGTATGTACAGTGTAGAGATCACATTGTATTAACACAAAGCAAGCTGCTCGGCCTGCTTGGCTCTCGCGGTCACGTGGAGAGAAATGTGTCCCTCCGGCCCGCCAGCCTTGCAGCTCTCCGTGCAGAATACAGCGGAGAGCCGGGCGCCGGGCCAAGCTTACATTTCACTTCGGAACCCACTTTCTCATCGCGCCTTGGCAGAACATCCCCGGCGGTGTCTATTTGGGGAGTAAGTCAGAGAAGTGTTGTTTCCCTCTTGTGAGTGCCGAGACATAGGACCTGTAGAAAACGTTTTACTTCTCCTCCACCCTCATCACCTTCGAGATACGTGGGTGTCTGGGACGGTCCAACCAGATGCAGCCGCGGCGCCTCCTTTTTTCCCTTGCAAAATCGGTAAACACAGCCAGGACCGCCTGGGACAGAGAAACGTCCCAGGCCAAGGTAATAACATCAAAACCAAAATCCTGGAACGCTTGGGTAAACTAGTTTCTCTCCCAGATAAAACAACTTTCGGGCCCAAATCTTTCTTTCCGAAGATCTGAGACTTTTCTAATACTGGGCCAAAGCCAGACATTGAAGGCAGGAACTTCAGCAAACCTCCTGGAATGGCCAACACTTTGAAAACAAAGAAGCCACCCTCTTCATCTGGTTTTCCCTTGTGCATCTATTTTATCGCTTTTTTCTCCCTTGTGCTTCACCGTTCTGGGGTACCCGGCCTTCTCCACCCCTACTCCTAGCCCTGTCTCACTTTTCTCGGGGATCACACTGGCAGTTTGGCTCCCAGTAAAACAAATATCTGGTTGCATAAAAGGACGTGGGAGAAAGGAGTGTCTAATTTGCTTCTTTGGATCATTTCATTTCTCTGTCTGTCTCAGGTTCTGTTCCTAAGGTGACTACCTGAAACTTAACTCTGCTTTACAAATAAAGTTGGTTTTGGAATTTAAAACCCTCCTTGGGGATGTTTGGAATGGTTTTAAAATAACAACAACAACAATAACAAAGATTTATTGGAATAATATGAGGTTTTTTTCTCAATGAGTTGGACCTCTCTTATGAAAATAAGCTCTTTCCTTCCCCAACCCATAAACCCCATGAAGATCCCAAGTGCCAAGCCTTATTCAGACTCTAGGATTAATTGCTTTAAGGTTACTTCTGTAGCCAGTAGTACCACGCAGCCAACCAGCAACCAACCAACCAAGACTTAAGGATTCTTCCCCCAGCCAGAGGCATAGGCCGGCCTGCTGCTTCATGAAAAAGGCCAGTGACCAGAGGCCACTCCTATCCTAGAGGATGCTGGGAGTCTCAGGAGCCAGGATGCAGTCCCCTTGCTGGTCTGCTAGGAAAGCTTTTATTTACTGTGCAGAAGGCAGGTGCTGAAACCCCTTCCAGCTGTCTCAAAACCCTGCTGGTAATTAGCTTTAAAAATAATGCCAAGTTCTCACATGGCTAATAGATGCATTAGCTCAGGGGGGTGGAGGAAAGCGCACTGCTTCGCAGAGTAGTACTGTTGCGTCGCATTAGCCATTCCAGGTGCGCTTAGATAAGGTTGTTGGAGAGATGGAGTGGCCTGGTACCTCTGAAGGTGTTGAGAGACAGGTGGTGTTGAGAAGTTGGTTTGGGGCTGTGTTACTCCCTCTCCTTCCCCTTGAAAACGGATGGTCAGCTTTCAGAGTCAAATTTTCCTCCTTTTCTTCTTCCTCCTTCTCCTCCTTCTTTTTGTAATTTTTTCCTCCTGGGAGCTGCACCCAGGGCCTTAGGCGTGCTAAGCCTGTGCTCTCCCGTTGAGACTGACGCAAGCTCTGATGGAGGATTGCATGTCCTCTGCCTTCGTAACCAAGCACGAGCTCTGCATCCCCATTCCCCCCCACCCCCCATGTGGAATATCTACTTGGTGTCTTGGCCACGGTCAATGAGTAAGCCCTGGCTAGCTGCCGCCACCACGCATCAGAACAAGCCCTCGAGACCTCTACCCCGTGTGCCCTCTTAGGAAGTGTCACGGAATGCCATTTCATTTTATAATTAACTGATGCTCCGCGCATTTCCATCGTGTACCCGGGGACAGCAGGACAGTTGTTCAGAATGGACCGTGCCTGGACTGTATGAAAACCAGACCTTTGGGTTGTGGGACCTGAATTTGATTTCTCTCACCAGGGTGATGCATTAGCCCTGCAGGATTTCTCCCTTAGTATCAAGCAAAGCGGGTGGCTGAGGCCCCGCTTCACACCCACCCAACACTCTACCCCTTGTTAGTGACGACTGCCAATAACTCCTGACTTCTATCAGCAAGGTCTAGGTTCTCAGAGGTGGGGATCAGGCTTTCTCATCGAGCACCGAAGCAGCTGCTTCCCACCCATTCTGTACTCAGTAAATGACAGAGAAGTGCTTGGAATGACAAAGATACTCCTTCTTTGTAGAAATTGTTTTAAGCAGGCCCTTGTACTGGCAGAAGCTTTCCCACGTGGTCTGTGCACAGGTTCTGAGGTGCAAGATCTTCTCCTTAGAGCAGCCTTCAGCCCTCACAGTCTTGGAGGAGGCCGAGGGCAGATGTCCCTCTTCCAACAAGTGACAGCCATGTCTCTTTTTTGGTCTTTTTCAGTCTCACTATGCAGTTCAGGCTGGCCTTGAGCTCACTTTGTAGCCCAGGCTGGTCTTGAACTCACGCTGATCCTCCTGCCTCAGCCTCCCAAGTGCTAGGATTATAGGTGTGTGCCACCATGCCAGACTCTGGCTAGGGCTCTTCAAGATGCTTTCAGGAGTTGCTCGTCTTACGTTTTAACTGTCTCAGACAAGAGGAGTTCCATGAGTACAGAGGAAGGTGGGCTGTGATGCTGGGGCTCTGCCATGCACTCGTTCTGTGACCTTCGTGATCAGAAGGTAGAAGAGCCCCATGGTAGTTCTGAGCTCTTAGAAATTCCCGGATGGGTTCCTAGCTCCACATTGGGTAAGGGCAGGGGTGGATGCAGGATGATATGACGTAAGGCCCCAACATACAAATGAATGCCTTCTGTTCCAGGAGGAATGTAGGAGATCAGATTTGTTCATAGCCTGACCAAGTGAGTCACACAGTGCACCTGTGAGTCTTTTAATGCATCTGTGAAAGTTCGCAGCTCAGTGTTCAGAAGTCAGGGACCGACGGTAATATTTTTTCAAAATTACATTGCATATCTTTGGTTAATAGGTGCAAGACAATGTCAGTCCGGTTGGCATGACAGGCACAGCTTCTTGGGCATAGAATTTTGTTTATAGAAAGAAGCTTTTCCCCACTGGCCGGCAGTTGTAGCCACTGAAACAAATGTGGTCTTGCTGTTATTCTGTGTTATTATATTCAATCTTGGTGATTTTTAAAGATTATTCCAGCCTTCCCCAAGGAGGGTTTTAAATACCAAAACCAATTTTATTCTTAAACCTGAGCTAAGCTCCAGGTAGCCTTTTCCAAGAAGAGCATGGGGCAGGGAAGAAATTGTGCCAAGAGCAGGGTCGCCACGAATTCTGCCCCGTGCCAGCGGGTCCAGAGATCCAGGAGCCGATCCTTACGCCTGCAACCCTCTCAGGATTCCCTGCACAGTGTCATTCAGAGCCCCCTGGACCCTTGTGCCCTCTCCGAGGAATATCGTGTGAGCTCCCAGCAGCAGTTGGGGTTGCCGGTGCCCTGCGCACGTACTGCCACTAACCAGCTCGCTATGCCACGACTTGTTAGTACATTCAGGAAAAGAACATGTCTCTTCCCAGGGTGGGGTGGCAGAGGGCTTGGGTAAAACAGTGTGCGGGGCTATTCCAGCAACCAAGGAGCTTGGAAGATCCTGTTGAGAATGAATTAAAGTGGGGAAACCAAAAGTCAGTGCATGCCTGAAACCCTAGTTCTTCAGGAAGTGGAGGCAGAAGGATCATGAGCTCAAGGCCAGCCTGGGCGATTTAGCAAGGTCCTTTCTCAAAAGGAAAACAAAGAAAAACAACACTAGTAAGTGACAAGCACCCTTACTCTTTTCTCTTAGAATTATTAACATTTTAGCATTAGATAGATAGATAGATAGATGATAGATGATAGAAAGATAGATAGATAGATAGATAGGTAGATAGATAGATAGATAGATAGATAGATAGATAGAAAATCTGTATATGCCTTTATGTTCATCTATACATCTAGACATTAAGATCAATATGGTACCTTAGGGATTTTTAAAAATGTATCTGGTATAGGGCCTCACTGTGCAGCTCAGACTTGTAGTGATCCTCCTGTCTCAGCCTCCCCGGCACTAGATTTACAGGTGTACACCACAACATCCAGTCTCAGTGGCCTGCTCAGTGTGCTTATCTTGCCAGCCCTGGAAGGGATTTTTTTTTTTTTTTTTTTTGGAAGGGATATTTTAAATAAAAGAAGTGTGTTTAATTTATAAGACTAAGCTGCAGTAATTAATTTACAAGTCTAGGGGTCTTAATCCCTCCTAGCTTTTGACATGCATTGTGTTGACAAGTAAGCCTGGCTTTAGCCTAGTTGAGTGGCACCTGGCATTCCCCTGGGTGATCCTATACATCAGAGAGTGGGAGACCCGCTGGGCCTGAGATCCCAGATGTCCCCCCTTTTGAGAAGACCTCAGGAGACTGATCTTCCTTCCTTGGTTCTGGAGAAAGACAGATGGCCGTGAGAAGAACCCACATGAGCAGAAAGGTGTGGAGCAGCCAAGAGACGCAAGGGTCTGTGTCTCACAGTGTGTTTCGGGAGAGGCCAAAGGCCCGACTGCCATGCTCGGTGGCTGTGCCCATGATGGCCACCATCCACTGTGCTCTGAGGTGGGCAGCAGGGCTTTCCTCTTTTCTGCCGACTGGAAGACTCTGGCTCAGGAAGTCAACAGGACACCCATTCCTCTCAGAATATAAAACTTCCATCAGAGGAGATGTAGTAAAGAAAGAGAACTGTCATGTCAGCCCTTCTTCGGGGTGCTTGTAGACTGGGTGCTGAGTCTGCAGGTTACATTTATTGTCACGCACACTCAACAGCCTGTGGGTACTGCTGGTCTTAGTATCAGAGGGGGCTCACTTTCCTCTTGCAGATGGGACAGCGAAGGCCCCGAGGAAGTAAGCGGAGGAGAACACTGGCTGTAGCCGGCAGGATGAGACAGAATACCGCTGTCTGTCACCGGAGCCGTGTGTGAGGCCATCCCTCCCTCCTCACCTTAGCAGGCTGCTCCTGGACTGAGGAAGGGCGTCCACGTTCTTGAACCATGGTGCAGCCCAGAGGCAGACACGCGCTGGGAACTTGGATGTGGAAAATGTGACGTCAAGAGGCATCTCTGTGGAGGTCCGGGAATGTCCTACACCAAGTCTTGGGAATCTACAGAAACAGAAAGGCTGGCTTTCAAAACATAGACTTTTGTTTTAAATCATAAAGAACTTCATGTTAAAAAAAAAAAAAAATCTGTCCTTTTCTTGGACCTCGGAAAGCCACAGCTCCTCCTGACCTGATCTCTGAAGAGAAGCACCATGAAATGAAGAGGACAGCCATCCAGGAAGATGTGGCCATCCTGGAAGTGGCCTGGGGGTACGAGGGACATCAGGAATGTCGTACCCCAGGGCTGTGGTGCCGAGCCCACAGCATAGACTGTGTCTGTCACAGAGAACAGGATTGTTTGCCCTGGGGCCCACACTGTAATCTGTATGGTGCCTCAAACAACAGCCATGAGAAGCCTAGTCTCTCTCGAGCTGATCTCCCCTTGCATGGTGAGAAAGCCTTATTGAGACTCATGTGAATGCAGGGGTATGTTGAGCATCAGCTGTGCTCTTTGCTATCAGCAGGGTGCAGGAGAGTGACAGAGGTGTCCCCTGGGTCCCCCCTCCCTGTACTTTGCAGAGGCATTCTTCTGGAGCACTCTCTGTTGATACATAGGAAAAGAGCCTTTTAGGAGATACTTGTGGGGATCAGCGCAAAGCATGCAGCCGGCCCGTCGTAAATAATAGTTTCTGTACCTTTCCTGTGTGTAAGGCAAGTTGTAGGGGCGAGGCTTCGGCAGCTCCGGGGCAAAAAAATAGCTGCGCCTGTGAGGATGTGGCCTCTCTCCCCGAGTGTGGACCAGATGTCAGGCTGCTTTGTGAGGACTTAAGGAATGTGTTGGCTCCCTTCTTCGGGGCTTCGCGGCTTCCCTCCAGATGGAGAAGCCTCCCTCTCCATGCGCTTCTTGGATCGGAAAAACAAAAGTGAAAAAAGGTGGTTTGCAAGTCGCAGGGAGTGGACCTTCTGCGTTCTTCTTGGTGAAGAGCATTTGTGTACGGATGGACTGCAGATTTTGAAGCCAGAGGCACGGCCTCTGTGCCATTTCCCTGCTGCTTAATAGCACAATAAAGAGCGCGGAGGACCCCAGGGTTCGTGGAGCGTGTATCTTTTTCTGTTGTGACCAGACACTTGCAGAGGGTGGGTTATTTCCCAGGCTCCGAGTGAAACGCTGGCATTTCAGGGACAAGCCATGTGTCCCTTGAGCTGGAGGAGCTTGTGAACTGCGAAGAGATCATGGCTGTCAGTGGAGCGTGGCAGGCGGCTCCAGGGCGCGCACGAGGCGCCACCAGGAGGACAAGACCGATTGGCTGGCCGGGCAGAGGGAGAAGGCCAGAGAGAGCCCCGGGTCTGTAGCTTGCAGAAGGTGCATAAGCATTGTGACTACAAGCGAAGGCTATAATAAGCAACCCACCGAGTTCTTTTTAGCTGCCTGAGGGACCTGCACCCCTGCTTCTAGGGAGCACATATGTCAGCCGTAGCGTGTATAAGAAGGTATCGGGAGGTTAGCGGTGCCATAATTATGACTGGGAAGTTGCTGTGGCAACACACCCACTTCCAGAAAAATCAACGCTAGTGCGAGGGCAGGTAGCTCGTGGCTCTTGCCCGGAGCTACCCAGGATCTTCATTCGGGTCAATGATCAGGAAAAATCTGAAAGGACAAGATGTCCCACGTGATTTATTCCCTCCTGTTTTGTGGCTCTGACCCTGGAATGAGATGAGATGAGTGAACCGGAGCAGAGACTGTAGGGAAAAGGCAAGAACGGGAGGAGAGCCCCGTGCAAGCGTCGCCAACTGTCAAGGAAAATACCGTCCAAACGTTACAGTCGAATACACTGAGGGACCCACGGAGTTCGGTGACGAAAGCGACTGGGTATAGCATCCCTATGTGTAAACCGCACTTTACAGAAGCAGTAGCACACAATGCTTTGAACGCTTGAAGCATAAAATAGTCCTGAGACCAGAGAAAAGCTTTGAGCTCAGGAAGTATTGGCTGTGACAGCTTGAGTTGACCCCCGGAGCGGTTGCCTCTGCAGTGCCACCGTCTGGCGGATTGCGTGTATGACATGTCGTGAACGCCGTGGTAAGCGAGTGCCTCACATCCACAGACCCTCTGCTCTAGACTGCAGTTCTTTTTTTTTTTTTTTTTTTTAAATTATATTTGATAAGAAACGATGTGATAGTCTCAAAACACATTAGTAGTACATTCCCAGTATTTGATACAATCCATATTGTTGTCCTCCCAAGAGTTATACAGAGGACAGGGTGTAGAATTGATAATTTTTCTGATCATTATTGGCACAAAAATTGTTCTTCTCATTGAACTAAGAGAAGATAGTTGTATACATAGTCCAGTGTTCCATAGTCACCGTGGGTTATTGGCAAAACTGGCAATGATGGAAGCTGTTGATTTAAGCCATTTACAGCTCAGCATACTAATCTGGCTCTACTTTTTATACCTCATGGTTAAATTTTTCTGCTGGATGGTTAAGGGCAAGTTCAAGCAAAACCTGTATAACAAAACCTGTAACTTTTGTATCTCCCAAGGTCAGTCAAATCCCCTCAGGGTTTACTTTGAAACCATGTACAGAGCTTTGTAGAACTGTTGTCAGTGTCAGCAGAAAACACGGGAAACATGGCAGGACAGCCAAACCATGCACAGGATGAATCGGGTAAAGGTCCTAAGAACCTCCAAAAGGTTTATCACACTAGGATAGCAATGTGTAACACTAAAACTGTGCTTGGAATGCCTGTCAGTCTGGTCTCTTAGATGTGTGCTGCTTCTAATATAATTTTAGTTATTGCTGTACTCTCAAGTAAATGGTTGATTTACAAGAAAACTAAAATTGTATTTAAATGAGAGTAAGAGAGTAGGAAACATGCCAAAGGATTGACAGGCTGCAATTCTGTTTATGGTTAGATTTCTAAATTCCTGTGTAAAACTACATAACAGCTTTTATCATGTTCTGTAGAGATGTATTAGAACATCAATGACTGATAAATAGACTGCAGTTCTGAGCTTCCACCTGAGGTGAGAATCATGAGCAGAGGTCAAAAAATTATTTAAAATGCTTTATTATGAAAGTAACATAGGATTCTACTAAAATCAGGTCAGAACTGTTCGGGAGTACAGCCTGGGTTCCTGGATGGCCATTCCCGATGTAACTGTCCCCAGTTTTCGGTATACATTTCCAGATAAACCCTTTGTCTCTATCAGCACGTGTGTGGGTGTGTATGTATTGTGTATGAGAATATGGAAATATATGTATAGACAGTCACATGTGCCTTTTATGTTTAATATCTTTTGGAGATGGATATATATATATATATATATATATATATATATATATATATATTTTTTTTTTTTTTTTTTTTTTTTTTTTTTTTTGTGGGACTAGGGGGTTTGAACTCACAACCTTACACTTGCCAGGCAGGCACTTGTGCCACGGATCCATCTCCCCAGCCCCAGTGGTTCTATATTCGTACATGTAAATCTGCCAGCGGTGTAGAGTCCCACTGTCTGGGTGTGTCATGATTCATTTCACATAGCCTGTAGGCACTGAGTTCGCTTTCCACCACCGTGCCATTGTCCTGGTGTGGCTGACCCCAGTATCCGGCTCCCAGCATGGAAATGCTGAATCAAAGAGCGCATGCGCTGAAGGAGTACACTTTCTCATGTACGCTCGCTAAATGCACATAGTAGCAAGTTTTTCACCCAAAAACAAAATTTAGGGCAGGCCAGATAGCTCAGCGGGTTAAAGCGCCTGCTTAGGCAGAGCGCAGCGGGGGGGTGGGGGGCCCCGCCCCCGCAGTGCTCTGAGAATGCGACGGAGACTGGGCATGGCGGTGTGTCCCTGTAATCCCAGCGCGTGGGCGGCTGATTAACAGGCGGATCACTATCCGGAGTCCTGTCTACCCAGTGAGATCCTGTAGACCCTGTACCAAATACATAAAATATAAGTAAAAATAAAGTTGAGAGAGCTCAGCCTCGTGACCAGGTTTGCTGGCTGATCTGCGAGGTGCACTGAACAGCTGAGCCGCTGACAAATTCTGTAAAGGGGTGTGGCCCAACGCCAGCGCAGACAGAGGGCGAGGAGAGGAGACGCTGCTTCCAAGGACCGTGCCTGGGCTGTGTGCTTGAGACCCGAGTAGCAGCCCTGCCCTTGCCAGGCACTTTGGGAGAAACAATGGTTCATTCCTCCCGAAATTTGTAACAGAATAAAGGCCTCTATCTAGACAGAAACACATATTGAACGAATCTTTATTTATTAAAATTACATATTTAAAGCACCTAGAGCCTAGCTTGATCTTGCTGTTGTGCAACTGATCGTAATCCATGTGTTTTTTCTAAGCTCTTCAGAAAGACTAACTTCCCATCGGTGTGGTCTCTGATTCTGTTAGAAGTAGGTACAGTTTGTTGATAGTAAAATGGGTGACAAACATCGTGGGATCCCGCCACTGTCCCTTAGTCCAGTGTGACAAGAACTCAGGTCAGCCCAGACTCACAAGCTTTGAGAATTCAAGGTATCTTTGCTGTCTTACTTTAGCAGCCTCTGCAGCTTGCTGGAGAGAAATTGAGCATCTCTCTTCCAGAACACCTGTGCTAAGAATTATCCACCTAAAGGGATTATTTCAGTACTGCCCTTCTTTACAGCTTGTTTCAGAAGAAAAATTGCCAGCCTCCAGTTCTTTGATCCTTTCTTTGTGACTTGAGCCTTATTATCTTGCTCTCTCTGAGCTTCTGCAGAGTCTCCTGCTCTGTGGCTTCAGGAGATGCCATCTGAGTCTCCCTCCCTCCCTCCCTCCCTCCCTCCCTCCCTCCCTCCC